>QLTV01012194.1:2264292-2291082 GCA_003457575.1 Thermophis baileyi
CATGTTTGGTTACTGTACCAAACCAAACAGTTATCGAACTACAGATGACTCAATAATTCCTCTATAGAAGTGTATCAACAGCTCCTGTGGCAGTCTGAACTTCCTAAGTTGTAGGAAGAACCTTCTTTGATGTGCTTTTTTAATGACGTATTTGATGTTAGGTGTCCATTTTAGGTCTTGATATATGATAGAACCTAGAAATTTGAAGGTCTCTACTGTTTATACTGTTAGTATTGTAAGATACTATTGTGGTAGTATGGGAGGGTTTCTCCTAAAGTCTACCACCATTTCTACGGGTTTGAGTGTGTTCAGTTCCAGATTGTTCCGCTCGCACCACGAGGCTAGTTGTTCAACCTCCCGTCTGTATGCGGATTCATCGTTGTCTCGAATGAGACCAATCACTGTTGTACCTACCATCTGCAAACTTCAGTAGTTTAACAGATGGATCGTTTGAGATGCAGTCTTTGGTATATAGAGAGAAGAGAAGTGGTGAGAGCACACAGCCCTGGGGGGCTCCTGTGCTAATTGTACAGGTATACGATGTGATTTTGCCTAGCTTCACCTATATGCCAACGGTTTTCCTATCTGGGAACCATAAGACAGTTTTTCATCCTTTTTCCATCACCAACTAAAAGATGACATACATTTATGTACACATTTCTTTTCTGCTTTATGTGTACATATCTTTCTTGCCTTATATAGTTGTGCATGTTTCTACTAGTATTGTAGTTTCTATATGTATTGTAGTTGCCTGTTGTAAACTACTGAAGTAATCAACTGTAGCAATGACTTGTAACAGCTTTCTGAAACTGTAACAGTTTTTTAACTCTGAATCTGCACTTTAAACCACAAAATGTCCTACAAATATCTTCTTTTAGCTTTTGAATATGATAGCATTTTTAAAAACAGGCTAAAATGAGAGTTGCATTCTGCTTAAAGAGGCATGTCAGCTCAGATAAAGGTATCTGCTATTGATGTTTGTAACTTTATTCCTGAATTATCATTGCTTATTTTTAAATGAGAGCGGTATAATGGTTAATAGCAATAGCAATAGCACTTAGACTTATATACCGCTTCATAGTGCTTTACAGCCCTCTCTAAGCGGTTTACAGAGTTAGCATATTGCCCCCAACAATCTGGGTCCTCATTTTACCCACCTCAGAAGGATGGAAGGCTGAGTCAACCTTGAGCCGGTGAGATTTGAACCACCGAACTGCAGCTAGCAGTCAGCTGAAGTAGCCTGCAGTGCTGCATTCTAACCACTGCGCCACCTCGGCAGGGAAGTTGTTAGATTGCCTGGTTCAGTTTCAGTAGATCGAGATATCCCCAAGGTGCTTTTTCAAAAGGCAACTGGACTTTCTTTGTTTTTCTTTGAAGACATTTTGCTTCTCATCCAAGAAGGTTCTTCAATTCTGACTGAAAGGTGGAGAATGGAAGGATTTTATTTCTTGATTTATACTCTTTGATCTCTTTCAAACCAAACAAAGCAAAGTCCACATTTTGGGTAGAGAGGACCACTGGTTTGAAAGAAGAGTCAAAGAGCCCATCTACATTAAGATTGAACAGCCAGTTGCCTTTTGAAAAAGCACCTTTGGGACAACCATGACCTGGATGACTGGGAATCTCCCTAGATAGATAGAGATACGTTTTTGCTTCTTTAGTTCTCAAAAGACATTTATTCAAGAGATATCAACTTGGAGATGACAACAGCAGCTATTGAATTCATGTTAAATGTGTATGTGTGGCAGATCTGAGTATTTCATTTTTCCATTGGCAGGATTTGGCAGTGGGCATGTCACTAAAATTGGTGTGTTGAACTCTGTGATGCTTATTATGTATGTTTCTTTTTATTTTTCCTCCCAAAAAGAAAAATTACATATCCACACCTTTGTAGTTTTCTAAGAGTGATGCAGTCTTCTATGAAATAGGTGCTGCAGTACTTTGTGATTTTTTATGGGCTGCGTACCTCAGATTTAGCCCAACGTTGGTACAGGCATCAGTGGTATATGTTTGCTAGATAAATATCCAGTTTTTGATACCTGCTTTGGCTTCATGGTTTATAACTATGAAACAGAAACATTAATTCTGTAGAAATGGAAACTCTCTGATGCTTGAATAATTTCACCTGGCTAGTATTGTTTATGCTATCTTGGACATGAAGCATATTGAATTCCATACTGACTTCAGTAGCACACAAAATTGTGCATGAAGTTGGAATTGGTATGATTGGAATTTTCTACATATATTAAAACTAGGGGTTTTTTTGAACTATGTTAAATGTGAAACTTTATGAAATTCCAAATGTAAAAACTGTTGTCTAGAATGGAAAATGGAAAATTTGGATCACTCTGAAAGGGTTTTGTACTCAAAATGAGATTTTTTTACAAAGTTTCACACTTGAAGTGATTTAGAACAAAGTTTTTGCACATTCCTAATTAAAAATGACATGCAAGCATCTGATATAGATTGACAGGAAAACTTTTTTGTTAATGTAAACTGCATATAGCTGATCTAACACAGTAATTTAATTTGTCTCTGGAGGAAGAACAATAGGTAAGAATTAGAATAAAATTAGGAAGTTGTGGCCCACATGTTACCCAGATTCTTTTTTTATGACTCCCACAACACCTTTAAATCATGTGATTGAAATCTGTTTTTTTAAATTTTTTGATGATAAAAAAAAGCTTAAATGCATCAAGTTTATCACTTCCAATCCTTTCAAAAGGAAAAAAAAATCAGAATGGAAGAGTTGTCCCGTGTTTTTTGGTAATGTTTGACCCACGACCCCCCTCCAGACTTCATTGACCAGAAATCTCCTTCTGCCCTATACTAATTTCCCATGGCTCAGATTGGTAGTAATTGGTATAATATACAGTAGACTAACTTAAAATGAGTGTACAGAATCTTTGTGGTTATGCTGGTCTTGAAGTATTACTAGCTCTTCAGAGTAAATGGTACTATGATGATATTGTAAAATATAAAATTGGAGAGACTGGATGAGACTTTAGCTTACCAAACGTGTTTTAGTGGTCAAAAATTTCAGTTTTACATTAAGGCTAATACCCTTATCAAGGTATTGCAGTAAAGTAAAGTGAAGTCTAAAGAAGGATGAAAGTCTGGATTAGACACAAGAAAGAGGTTAGCAGAAATACTTGTGAAAATCAGAATAGGCCCAAGTATAGTGAGATGGAAAGATGGCAGGAAAGGTGCAACAAGGTATTGCAAATAGTAACAATGAAATTCATCCTATATAGTAAGATGTGGCTGAAATGAACATTCTGTAAGAAAACTTGGCAAGGCTAGTTATTTCCGATAGGACATTTTCTGGTGAAACAGGAAAGTCTACATGTACAAGGATTTCATAAGTTTTTCATTTGAAATATATTGGGTAGGGTACAAAGAGAAAACTAGAAAAACAGTGGTTTCCAATTGTTTTCAGTGCAATAGAATACAAAAAAAAAAAAGAGTTAACAATTTACAACCTCAACTTTTTGCCTTACATTTCTAAACATTTCAAGCCATTTCTCTAACCACACAATTCTAATCATCAAAACCTAAAATCAAAGTTTCATTGTTTTCAGTTTTGAGCAAAAACTGAACTACTTCTTTCTCTTAGCTTTTTAATGTTTGTTTCTTTTTGTATTTTTATTTTACAATGCATTGTAATGAAATGTTTTTTTAAAAAAATGAAATGTATTTGGAGTGAGATTATTGTATCTTATCGATATTTGAAAATGTAGAATAATTAAGGTGAAGCAAAATGAAGTACGTCAAGATTCATACTGAAGACTCAAATATGAAAACAAGGAAGTTATTTAATTAAAGGGACCCTGAATGTTACGCTAGAAGATTGAACTTGTAAAGGGGATGTAAAGAGGCTTTTGATAACCTCTGGGACTATTTAAACAGAATGATTGTTTACTTATGGGATATAAAGAATTGTGATTAATGTACTCCTTGAAGGGCAACTTTAGGACTGAATAAATGGTTCTTGGACTACTGGGCAAAAGTTGGACTTTTTAAAACAAAATAAGATGCTTTATAAGGAAGAAATGAGTGGAACCTGGAAGGAGATGGCGTTGCTTTTTCAAAACACAAAGGACATCATGGAGAAAGGATTTAAGGAGATTATGGAAAAAATGGAAAATACTATACGAGGGATGATGAGTAAAGACCAAGACGCCCAGGAAAAGGAGGAGCCAACAGAAGAAATGGAGGAAAAGATTGAACCGAAGAACCAGCGAACAAAAGAAGAAGACAAGGAGGAGATAATAATAAAAAGAACTGTGATTGATGAATTAAATCAGGGGGAAAATATATTAAGAGAGGTGAAAACAGGGAGAAAATATTTTAAGAGAGTTGAAAAGAGAATTGGAGATACAAGAAGATACTTTTCAAAGGGAGATAGGGGCTTGGGCAGAAATTTTGGAAACTAGGCAGTGGAAGAGGGTAGAGATGGGATAAATAATTCAATTGAATAGCCAAGAAGTAGATGCAGACAGAGATAAAGATCCAAGAGAGGAATAAAAAAAAAAGCATAGCAACTAAAGTACTGAAGCGGGCAAGAGACGATGGATAGATGATTTTTCTTTTTTGTTGTTCTGATTTGCTTTTCTATTTCTCTTTCCTTTTTTAGGTAGGTGACACGATTAGAAGTTAGGATAGAAAGAAAACATCTTTTAAATAACAGAGTGACATGATTAAAAGTTAGAATAAGAGATAGAAATAAGAGAAGGGGAATATTAGTGTATACACTTTTAGATAATAAAATAAAAGCAATAACGAGAAAAGATGGAATATTAAATAATGATAGACTATAACAATATAAATGTGTATTATTATTAGAAATGTATAAGTTGGTTGAATGTAATAATTATGATTAATTCTACTAGTCTAATTTGTATTAGAATGTATGACTCCCAGGTACCACACTGTTCACGCATTGATACATATATGTAAAACAAAATGAAAAGCTTGAAACAATTTTTTTTTTATACTGGATTACAAAAAAGGCTGAATTAGTTTTAAAATAGGAATACATTGGTGGTTGGTTTTTTTTTTTTTGCAATTATACAGTATGAGATACATACATACTGTATACATACTGTATACTTACTGTATAATTGATACATACTGTATAATTGCAAAAAACCCAATGCATTCATATTTTAAAATTGATTAAGCCTTTTTGTAGTCCAGTATAAATATAGATGGAACTTTATTAGACAGAATTCATTTTCAAAATAGGATACAGTATAGGAAAATGGAAATGAGCAGAAGTTTATCATTGCCACCTTCAGGTTTAAAGGGAGAGTGCAGTAAGAAATATAGCCTGGTCAATGTTTGATGGAAAATGGAAATGACCATGCAGCATAATTACTAAACTGGTAGTAATGTTTTTAATTCTCCATTGAACTGGGGAGAGAGAAGCCAGGAATGGGTGTTCTATTCTTCTGCCTGGAGACTGAGCATGTGATCTTTTTTTGGTCACGCCTTCCTTGCCTGGTGACCTCCCAGTTCGGCTCAGTCTTCAGCCAGACGAGATGTGCAATACGAACGGCTTCGGCCATCGATTTCTTGATCTCCTAACTGAGCTCAAAAGGAACAATTGTTTTAAAAATCGCTTCGGCGATCAGGTCGGCTAACTGGTCCGCTGGTTAGCCGCCTTTCCCAGCTTCTGATAGCCGAGGTCCCTGCCAGCCGCGCAGCAGCGGCGAGGGGCTCCATTCGTTCCAGCTCTTAATCACCGAGCCAAGGCCCCAGGCTTCCCGCCAGGAGGGCGGAGGGGACTCAGTCACTGCCCAGCTTTGCCTGGGCACACTGGTAGTGGCGGGCGCGTGTTTGGCACAGATTCAAGCCACGGCAGCAGCAGCCCATTGCAGGCCAAATCTGCCTTGCGACGCGGTGGAAAATGGCGGCTCCGGCGCCTTCCACCAGCCAGAAGCCTCAGGAAGGGGACAATAGGGCTTACCCTATAGCCTCCCAGAGCTACAGGCAGAGCTCCTCCAGCCAGAGGGCAGCTGCCAAGGGAGCTGCAGAGAGGAGCCATAAGGCAGCCATTGTGAGCGGCAGAGGCTCCAAGGCGGCCGAAAAAGATGCCAAAAAAAGGCCATTGAAAAGGAACTGGCCAAAGCCCAAAAGGCTGGAAAGGGCCTGGGAAGCCCTCCCATGGGAGGAGCTGGATTTTCCCGCCTTGCGGAGGAACAACTGTTGGGTTCTCCTAATGAACCAAGCCTTTTGCAGCCTTCATGCTATTGCGCCTGGTCACCAGATGGCGCTAGGGAGCTGTTTTCCCCTATACAAATGGAGTCAGTGGATAGATCTGAGGTTTTTTCTGCTGCAAATCCCAGCCTGTCTGTAGCAGGATCAGAGATACAAATTCCTCTTTCAAGAGCAATACCTGAGGCTACCTTTACTCCAACTGCGGCGGGGCTCCGCCCAGGGGATGACAGTGATTCAGAATTACCTGACCATCTAAAATTGATTATTTCCCAGGCAATATCACAGGGAATAGCTGCAGGCCTGCAGCAAAGGAGTCAACCTCCCCGAAGTTTTCCTCATTTCCAGACTCAGCAACTGCCATCCATGGCACAGGACTCCCCTCTCAGACTCCTTCCATTCGGAGTGGGGACTCCTCGGCTGAGGAGGAGAAGTTCATGGCTCTTTCGGAGGATGAGGGAATGACCCCTGATCCTTCGCCTTTCACAGGCCTTTTCCGGCCTGACTTATTCAAGTCCTTGTTACACAAGGCCAAGCCATAACAAATTTGGGGCCTGATCCTGTGCCAAATCCAGCTCTGAGTGCTGTGGATTCCGGTCATATGCTCTTTTCAGAGCTGACCATTGAAAATGAGGTGGTTCCATCGCCCAAGCTATTTCTGGATGCTGTTCAGAGGCAGTGGGCCAATCCTGGGGCGGGCCCTCCCCCTACAGGTACTGAGAGGAAACTCTATAATGTAGCCACAGACCTCTCCGAGGCCCTGCAACGCCTACTGTAGATAAACCAGTGGCAGCCTTGACATCTGCTGCACTCCTACCTACTGATGCCATTGATTGTCTCAAGGCAGACGACAAGAAAGCGGAACTGGCCCTTCGCAAAGCCCACCAGGCGGCTGCCTGGGCAGTCAAGGCCGCAACGTCCGCTTCATTTTTCAATCGGACCTCATTGCTCTGGCTTCGCCCCAGAAGAGATCAGATTACACCAGGACATCAACAAATTGGTGGCTGCAGCTGAGTTTTCAGCTGATGCCACCCTGAATGCAGCAAAGTTCGCATCTAGATCCATAGCCTGCTCGGTTACGGCCCGTCGCCTGCTATGGCTTCGGCACTGGCAGGCTGACAGCAAGAATAAATGGAAGTTGGCATCTGCTCCCTTCATGGGCAGCAAGTTGTTCGGGGAGGCCCTAGAACCCATCCTGGTCGACACCAAGGGCAGGGGCAAGACCATGCCTTCCCTGTACAGGCGGGGTGACCGACGTCCCTCGCCATATTTTCGCAGGCAGCCCTTTCGGGTCCCGGACATGGGACTCGACTACCATCAGTCCCAGAGGCCATTCTCAGGTAGGCAAGACAGATAACCTGACAGGTCTGAATTTCGGAGCCGTCAGCTGTTTCAGAACAAGCGGCCCTTTCGTGGAGCAGGAAGTCGTCCCTATCACCGCTCTAAATGACTGCAGGGCCGACCCTCCAATCGGCGGCCGCCTCAGCCTCCATGCCCATCAATGGGAGGCTACAACATCGGACAGGTGGGTCCTCAGCACAGTGAAGTTCGGTTTGGCACTGGAGTTTCACCACACCCCCGGAGTCCCGTATCCAGGGATGCAGAGAAGAGAGACCTGATGGAGACAGCTATTCAGCATCTGCTGGATATCCAGGCCATTCAACCTGTCCCTCAAGACCAGCAGGGACAGGGATTTTATTCAATCTTATTCGTGGTCCCAAAGAGCTCCGGGGGTTTGGAGAGCGATTTTAGATCTGAAGTGGCTGAACAAGTGCCTCACCTACAAATGCTTCAAGATGCAGTCCCTCCAGTCGATACTGGAGAGCATACGGGAGGGTGACTTCCTCACCTCCATCGACTTGACGGAGGCATACCTCCATCTTGCCTGCCCACAGGCAGTTCCTCCGCTTTTCTTACGCGAACAAACATTACCAGTACAAGGCCCTGCCATTCGGCCTGTCGTCAGCACCAAGGACGTTCACAAAGCTGTTGGCGGCCCTGGCAGCCCACCTCCGGGCTCTGCCAATCAGGGTCCAGTGTTACCTGGATGATATTCTGATCCAGTCCTCCTCTGGGGCCCAGGCAGAGGTGGACCTCCGGACAACGATCCAGGTACTGCAGGACCATGGCTTTTCGATCAACACCAAGAAAAGCCATTTCTCTCCGACCACCCGATTGCTCCACCTGGGAGCAATCATAGACACTTCCTTGTGCGTGGTCTCCCTCTCTCCGGAGAGACAAGACAGCTTGCAGTCCTTAGCAAGGCACATCATGACCGAAGGCACAGTATCTCTGGCACTCCTGTCTCAACTCCTGGGCAAAATGGTGTCCTGCATTTCCATCGTACCATGGGCACGCCTTCATGCCAGGACTCTACAATGGTTCCTCCTGCCTTATCAGAGATCCGGCAGGAGCAACTCACCAGTCAGGGTCAGGGTCCCACTGAGGGTACGGCAGTCCTTCCAATGGTGGATGTCCCAGGCCATCAACAGGGGATGCCTGTTCAAAGAGCCCAACCATCTGACCATCACGACGGACGCCAGCCTCATCGGCTGGGGGGCCCATCTCCAGTCACTGATTGCCCAAGGCCAGTGGAGTCAGTCAGACCTGAGCCGCAATATCAATTGGCTGGAGCTCAGGGCGGTCCATCTGGCTCTCAGAAGCTTCCAGAGTGCTGTAGTCGGTCATCATGATCTAGTCTTAACAGACAATGTGACCACCAAGGCTCACATCAACCGCCAAGGGGGTACCCATTTCAGGTCCCTCATGCAAGAGGCCGAACATCTGGGCCTCTGGGCGGAGAGACACCACCTGTCCTTGAGGGCAGAACACATTTCAGGGGTGCAGAACGTGCAGGCAGACTGCCTAAGCGACAGTGGACCATTCAGAATGACCCCACTTGGGACTTGATGAAGGTTCTGCAGGCCCTTACCGAAGAACCCTTCGAGCCGTTAAGATCGGCTAGCCTGCGTTTCCTCACATTCAAGGTGGCCTTCTTGTGGCCATTACTTCAGCCAGAAGGATTTCCGAATTGGTGGCCCTTTCTGTGAGGAAAGACCTATGTATCTTCCACCCTGACAGAGTGGTCCTGCGGTTGGACCCCTCCTTCATCCCCAAGGTAAATTCCTGGTTCCATAGGGCCCAGGAACTGATCCTGCCCAACTTCTGCCTGGGGCCAAAACATGTCCTGGAGAAGAAGTGGCATACCTTGGACGTTAGGAGGGCCCTCCGTATATACATTAAAAGGACTTCTCCTCTCAGGAGGACTAGTCCCTGTTTGTTTCCTTTCAGCCTTCTATGATAGGCAACAGGGTAACTCCATCAATGGTGGGCCGGTGGATTAGGGCGTGCATTGCCAAGGCATACAAGTCACAGGCCCTTCCAGTGCCTGGGCGTGTCACAGCCCACTCCACCAGAAGTGTGGCCACGACGGCAGCGTGGGCGACACAGGCCTCTATTGAGGAGGTGTGTCAAGCAGCTACATGGTCCTCTCCATCCCCGTTCATCAGGCATTATAAGCTGGACGCCTTTGCTTCGGCGGAAGCGGTCTTTGGTAGGCGAGTCCTCCAAAGGGTCCACACTGATGGGGGGACTTAGGACCAGCCTGCTCCCCACCTGTTGGGACAGGCTGGCTTTTGTATGTCCCATTCCTGGCTTCTCTCTCCCCAGCTCACTGGAGAAGAGGCGTTGGTCCTACCTGATACGCTCCTTCTCGTTGAGCTGGGGGAGAGAAGCCAGCCCCACCCTGGCTAACGTCTGGTCCACAGTCCGGGAGGAGCTAATGTTTTCACAGGTCACAAGCCTCATCATAGCTACGCCTTCGCCGAACTGGGAGGTCACCAGGCAAGAAAAGCGTGACCAAAAAAAGATCACGTGCTCAGTCTCCAGGCAGAAGAATAGAGCAACACCCATTCCTGGCTTCTCTCTCTCTCAGCTCAACGAGAAGGAGCGTATCAGGTAGGACCAACGCCCCTTTTATTTCTGATAGAAATATGTAATTATTATATTTCTACTTTATTATTTCGCAAAGTATAATTATGTAAAATATTTTTAGAATATTTATGATGATAATATGTGTTAAATGCAAGGACCTAATCTACAAGAATTTCTGCAGTCTACAACTTCTCTACAAGAAGTTGGATAGAAAAGTGTAATTTGTTGTGAAAAATAAGAGATGAATCTTGTTTTATTGGACAACCCTAACATTGTTCGAAATCTGCTTGGATCCTTAATACGTTTATCATTGTTTTCAAATTATTTTGCAGTGGCAAAAATAAAGCTAATGTGAGCCAGCTTGGTCTAGTAGTTAAGGCATCAGGCTAGAAACCAGGAGACTATGAGTTCTAGTCTTGCCTTAGACATGATAGCCAGCCAGGTGACCTTGAGCCAGTTCACACACACTCAGCCCAACTTACCTCATAGGGTAGTAGTTGTGAAAAATAGGAGGAGGAAGGTGTGCTGGGTTATTTGTAAAATAATAAGGGCAAGATTTAAATAAATAATGTAAATTTATATCCATTTCAATATGTATGTATTTGATTATCAGTTCTGTTCAAAATGTTGAAACCCAAGAGCATAAAAATTTAATTAAAATTAGATTAATTAAAATAATCATTTCTACATGTTCAAAAATATATTTTTTATTTTTTTTTAAAAAATCAGCAAAAGTCAGTCTTCCCATATCAGTTGGGGACACATCCCAGTGACCCACTTCGGCTATGGAGAAGTCTTGATCTTGAATTGCTGTGAGATGAGGCCATGGCAATTGTAAGCAAGCAGATTAAATGAAGAGGGGGTATATAATTATATATATTTAGTTTTGTAAAATTACACCAATAGACCATACCTTACAGAAGTGCATGCATGGGCTATTCTGTTTTCCTGTTCCTGCTGTTTGATTATTTTTGGGGCAGGAGGAACTCAGTAGAATGAGCAATATGCAGGAAGCGGCTTTTATTCAGCTCTCAAAGAGAATGCAAAGCTACAACTAGGATAAATTGGGAGAAGATAGTCCAAGCCACTGTGTATCTGCTCAGGCACAACCAGTTTGTTCATATGCTTGCTTAGGTTTAAACGCTACTTCAATCCAAAAACTCCAAGCAGGTAACAGTTTACTTTGGTTGATTGGATTTATATACTGCTTCTATCCAGATTCTAAGCAGTCAATAATCCCTCACATTACAATAATTAGATTTCAAATTGCAACTTCAATTCATTCCACAGTTGCTGTTTAGATCTTGCCCTCAGCAAAAGTCAATTTATTACCTTTCATTTGGCACATTCCTGATAGCAGCATGCATTTTGGGGAGCCACTTTGTTACCTGGTTATGTTTAAAAAAACACACTAATAATTTCCAACCTTAAATCTGATAATCTTTCTTAGTAATGAATTCTGTTTCAAGAAACAAATGTCTCCTGGTGATGTGATCTGATGTCACCTTAAGAAATAGGACCATAACAATGCCTCTTTGTAAATCTCCCAGGTATTCTAGAAGGAACTCTATAATAACAACATAACAACATGAGACACATATGACATAACATGATACACATATAACACTGTGTTCCTGTTTTGTCTGTAGAAGTTTCCCTAAACAGACACCTTTCAGATGTGTTTGATATAATTGCAAGGCTCCTCACCCAGTATGATCATCATGGTCATGATTGCTGTATATGCCGTAAATTGTAATATGACACACACATAGATTCCTATTTGGGGAAGATGATTTATAATTTCAGTCTGTTGCGTAGCTTCAATTCCATTCAGTATGTACAATATGTTGTACATATTATTTCTGAATTATGAGATGTTATCCGAAAATTTTCATTCTGGTGCAAAGATATCTGAGCTGCTTAGATTTTGACTGATTATACTTTATAGTAATAGATGTAAATGTGAGGATAAAATGTTGAAAATCTAATTATAAATCAAGTTGTAAATACCTCCAGAGAATAAGAGACTGGTAGTCCCTTGGAATATATGAAACTGATTTATTAAAATGAATAGAATAGTTAATTGAAATGATCCCCACAAAATACAATTAGACATGAAAAAATTCTGTATGCTGCCCAGCTTTCCTACTTGTTAGACTTGTGTGCACGCACATACACAGAGAATGTGTGCATATGAACTATTTACATATTTCTGTACAGATACATCTGCGTATGTACTGGCCATAAGCTATATCCAGATAAAGGCTGGAAAAATAAATTAATATTAATTCAATTAATAACTACTGATTAAAATTACTTATAGCAAAAAATGACCCATCTGCAAAATTTATATCCCAATCTGTTGACAAAAAGCCTGTGGAAATGTGGCTGAGTAAATATAAACTGGTACAGTATGCGCTTACTCTGTAAGGCCATGATGGCGAATCTATGGCACGCGTGCCGGAAGTGGCACGCAGAGCCATTTCTCCGGGCATGCGGAGCAGTCGCCCCTTGCTCTTCCGGGTTCCGGTGCTCCGGCCAGCTGGTTTTCATGCGCACGGGTGCACCAGAAACCGGAAGAGCAGCCGCCGATTGCACATGCGCGCTCCAGGAAGATGATCTTCCTGTTTCCAGAGTTTCCAGTGAGTGTCTTTGTGTCTAGTAGTTTTGGCAACTAGACGATGCAATGCTCTATAGTGGTATCCTGAGGAGAGGAATTGAAACAGTTTAGTCCAGGATGCAAGGGATCTTTAGATACTTTCTCAGCCCTTTTCTGACCGGAATGGGACTGTTCGTCTCCGACCCTTCCTTCTCCTCCGGCATTTCTCCTCAGCCGATCCTCCCCCGACTTATCTCCTCAGGTGACACGCCTCCAGCCATTTGCCCTGGGCAATAGGCCACCGGCATCTGTGTCACACACCCTTCGGCATGGCCGTTTCGCAGAAAGAGGGTTCGTCCTGGGTGTTCCGCCCCCCTGGACAGTTAGCCCCCGTCCAATCAGCTAGAGGGGGTGGAAGCTAGAGGGGGTGGAAGGAAGGAATTCTTTACAGGACAATTAATAGAAATCCAGTGAAAGGAGAGAGACCCACCCACTCACTATAACAGCAAATGCTGGATTTCTAAAATCCTCTCTTTCTACCCTTGTTCATTTTTCCTCCTCCTCGTATGTGTGTGTGTGTGTGTGTCTGTGAAAAAGGAAAGGAAGGCAGGGTGCAGAGATAAAAGGCCATATTATCAGAAAGCAGTTGGTTCCTCTTCTCCATAGTGCATAGTGGGTGGAGTTATCATCCAGGATGGGTTGACCTCGTCCAATCATCTGAGGACTGAGTCTGTTAACCTTTGAATTCGGGGTCCTCCTTGCCTGGAACCCCCAGTTACGACTCAGTCCTCAGTGGGGACAGACGTGGCTTATCCATTGCTGGATTTCTCCTTTTTTTCTTGTGATATTCGCAGTGAGTTTGCTCCATCTTGTCAGCTATTTACCATCTGCAGCTGCAGGCATCGATCCATTACACCGATCGCTGTGCCTCGTTTCTGCCCGTGTCACTAGTGGCATTGAGCGCACGGGGCGTGGCCTTGGCTCTGCCGCGGAGGCCTGGCTCCCCCCTTTTCTTCAAGGGGTTTAAAGATTCTGGCTTGATTGACACTCAGGGGTTCCTTGCCCCGATTCTATTTGGGCAGAGGTGGTCTGGAGAGCTCGTACGCTCTCCCCCTCCCTTTTTCTGAGCCACTGGGAGGCTGAATTGCGCGCTCTAAATTTTAGGCAATCTGGACTTTGGAATTGTTTTCTTTGCCTCGCGCAGTCGCTGACAGCTTTGCGACAGACCACCAGATTTATTAGCTCCATTAGCAGCTCTTGTGAGGAGCTTTGGAACGCTGCAGCCCGGTCAGCCGTTCATCGGCTTCTGAGATTTCGGCTTCGGTCAGAGGAGCTTGCTGTCGGCTCCGTTGTTTTTACTTACAACACAGCCAGAATCGTGTAGAGGCTTGCCTCTGCATTTTACAAATTTTTGTGGTTTGGCAGCCTGGCCTAAATATCGGAGGTTCTCCGTTTGTGCACGGCAGCCATTTTTTGCTTTGCTACCGTTTATCGGAGCCAGAATTAATCCGGAGGCCATTTTAAGCCACCCAAAAAGGGTGCGAATCTGCCATTTTACCGTGCGCTGTGGCTTCGATACCGGAGGCTTTCTGACAGCGCCTGGGTGTATCACGACAGCGTGAGATTGCCAATACCCATTTCCAGAGCTTATTAAAGGCATTAAGAGGGCAATCGGTCCTCCATAGTTCACATCACCAGGGGTTGCGCTGATTCCCATCTCAGCCATGGCCGATCATGCCAGTAAATCAGGCAAAAGCAAGGCCAAGTCATGGGCCCCCCCAGAGGATGGGGACCAGCCTGGCCATTCCAAGGAGGCAGTGCCCAGACGTGAGGATAGGCCGGCACCCTCCCATAGGTCTAAAGCGACCGAAAGGGATGAGTGTCGTGATAAAACCCTTCAGCGGCTTTGCGCCCAAGCTGAACATGCCACAGCTAGGCTTGATCATCAGCCAGCCCAGGCGATCGAGGGGGTCTCTCCTGCCCCCAGGGTAGGTCACCTAGCCTTGGACACTGCCCAGATTGACCTATCCTCCTCCAACATCTGGGGCAGTCCAGATTCTGCTGGCGTCAATTTGGCCCCTCAGCGGCAGAGTTTGGCTCCCATGGCAGCCAGTATCTCGGGGTTGGCACCCTACTCTACCGTTCTCCCCATGGATCCTGTATCCTTCCAGGCTTTTATGTCTGCAGCCATCGAGCAGGGTATCGCAGCAGGCCTCGCTCGCACCCAACATCGTCAGGCGGGGCGTCTTGAGTCCTCTTTGGCTGCCCCAGGGCCTTCTTCACAGTCTCAGCTCCCTCTCACTTGAGAGTGTTCCAGGGACTCCTCGGAGGAGGACTACTCTATCACCTCTGATGCGGATGAGCAACTAGAGGTGGAGCTGTCAGAGGACGAGGGGTTTGTTCCAGAGACTCCTTCGTCCTCTTTCCTGTTCAACCCAGCGCTCTTCAGCTCCCTGCTGTATAAAGCCAAGCTGGCCGTTGGGTTTGACGACCCGCCTCAGCCTTCCACCTCCTCCTCCCACCCTACAGACCCTCTTTTTGCTGAGCCGACGCAGGAACTCGAGGTGATTCCATCTCCGTCCCTCTTTGTAGAGTCTGTCAAGCGCCAGTGGTACCCTCCAGCTTCAGGACCCCTGACTTCAGCAGTGGATAAGCGTTTTTTCAACGTCGCTACGACCCTCTCCGATCTCCTGCATATCCCGTCTGTCGACGCTCCAATGGCGGCCCTGCACTCGCCACACTCCATGCTGAGGGATTCGGAGGAGCTCCTTCGCCCGGAGGACCGTCGCTCGGAGCAAGCACTCCAGAAAGTTCACCAGGCGGCTGCCTGGGCTGTCCGAGCGTCAGCCACTGCCTCCTTTTTCAACAGGTCGTCCCTCATTTGGTTGAGGCAGTTGCAGGAACACATTTCTCCTCCTGATTTGAAGGCCCAGCAGGACTTAACCAAATTAATCGCCACTGCCCAGTTTTCGGCGGATGCGACCCTCCAGGCCTCGAAGTTCGCCTCCAAGGCCATTGCCACTTCTGGGGTTTCCCGCAGGCTACAGTGGCTCAGACAATGGCAAGCGGACTCACGCCACAAATGGCGCCTGGCGTCCGCACCCTTTCAGGGCAAGACTCTATTTGGGGACTCACTGGATCCCATTTTAGTGGAGTCTAGGGATCGCAAGAAGGTGTTACCTGCCTTGTCACGACGGGGTAGTGTTAGATCCGCCCCTTACTCCCGTCATTCCTTTTCGTGCCCCAGATCAGACCTCCTCCTTCCCGCGGGGTACAGGTCAGTATGGGTGGCGGAATCGCCCATATTCCGACAGATCTGGCAGGGGCATGTCATCCAAGCGACCCTTCTGGGGCGGTGGGGGACGTCCCTACAGACGCTACAATAAATAGCTCCTCCTCCTATAGGAGGTCGGCTGGCCTCCTTCGCCACCAGGTGGGGGGAGATCACTAAGGATAGGTGGGTACTAGATACTGTTTCCGACGGCCTGCTTCTGGAATTCCTCTCCCTTCCCCCGAGGTTTTTTATCCGCTGTCCGATGTCGAGGGACCCTGCCAAATGCCAACTCATGGATTCTGACATTCGAGCCATCCAGCAGGTGCCGCCAGAACAGACCGGACAGGGTTTTTATTCCATTTTGTTTCTGGTCCCCAAAACCTCAGGGGGATGAAGGGCAATTTTGGATTTGAAGCGTCTGAACCGCCATCTTAAGTACCGGCGGTTCAAGATGCACTTGCTCAGGTCCCTCTTGTGCATCCGCCAAGGGGATTTTCTGTCATCTTTGGACCTGACTGAAGCCTACCTGCGTATCCCCATTCACGAACATCATCAGCAGTACCTTCGTTTCTGCTATGCAGGTAGGCACTTTCAGTACAGGGCCTTCCCCTTCGGCTTGTCCTCAGCGCCCCGCGTCTTCACTAAGGTGCTTGCGGTGGTGGCTGCCCACCTAAGGGCTCAACCTGTGCATGTCCACTGTTATCTGGACGATTTGCTAATTTTGGCACGGTCTCAACAGCAGGTGCTGTGCCATCTCCAGATAACTATCCAGGCATTGCGACACCACGGGTTCTCAGTCAATCTGGCCAAGAGTCACCTTGTCCCGGGCACCTCCTTAATCCATTTGGGGACCCGGATTGATTCCTTGGAATGCAGGGTCTATCTCTCCCAGGAGAGGCAAGATAGCATTAGGGAGCTCTCCGCCCAGGTGCAGCAACTCCAATCTGACCCGATTTCTCTGCTGTCCACTCTCCTGGGTAAGATGATTTCAACCATAGACATTGTCCCTTGGGCTAGGCTGCATTCCCGGGCCCTTCAGTGGTACCTACTCCCCCTTCAGAGGGCGGGCCGTGCTACTTCCCCCGCCAGGGTGCTTATGCCCCGGGATGTTTGCCAATCTCTTCATTGGTGGCTTTCTCCTGCACTATCTCGAGGATGCCTATTTACGGAACCAGTTCGCGTCACTGTCACCTCAGATGTGAGCCTGTTCGGTTGGGGCGCACATTGTCAGGAATCCTTTGCCCAAGGGAGGTGGTCACCTGAGGAGGCCAAGTGTGCCATAAATCTCCTGGAGCTTCGGGCCATTTATTTAGCTCTCCAACATTTTCTCCTGCAGCTGGCCGGCCGCCACATTCTGGTTGTAACGGACAACGTGACGGCCAAGGCGCACGTAAACAGGCAAGGGGGCACTCGGTCCAGAACCTTGATGCGGGAGGCGTTGAGCCTAAGCCTCTGGGCAGAGTGGAACCTTCTCTCCCTCTCGGCAGACCATATCTCCGGGGTTGCCAACATCCAGGCGGACTGCCTCAGCCGCACGACCATAGATTCGGCGGAGTGGCGGCTGCATCCCTCCATCTTCAGGGACCTGGTCAAGATCTTTGGTCTCCCAGCAAATAGGTCTCCCTATTTGCAACCCCGGAGAACGCCCAGCTCCCTCGGTTTGTGTCCCGCGGATCAGAATCTTGCAATGCCCTTCGTGTTCCCTGGCCAGGGGAGTTGCTCTACGCCTTTCCCCCCATTCCAATGATCTCCAGGGTGCTTCAGAAAGTTCTGGCCGAGCGAGCAGAGATCGTGTTGGTGGCCCCTCACTGGCCCAGGAGGCTGTGGTTCGCCGATCTCCAATCCTTGTCGGTGGCACCACCTTGGCGGCTACCGGTCTTCCAGTCATCACTCAGCCAGGGGGCATTCTTCCACCTGGACCCGGCCTGGCTTCGCCTGACCACCTGGCGGTTGAGCGGGACATCTTAACTCTGCAGCACTTTTCCGCCAGGGCCATTGAGACCATGCTGGCTTCCCACCGACCTTCCACGGTCCGTATTTACGCCGCTACATGGAAGGCTTTCATTCTTTGTTGTGCCCAGGTGGATTGTTCCCCTGTCCAGGTGCCCATTCCGAAGATTGTTGACTTCCTCCAGGAGGTGCTAGACAAGGGTCTGTCTCCTAACACCCTTAGGAGACAGGTGGCTGCTTTGTCATCGGTGTTGGCGTGCGGACAGTCAGGCTCCTTGTGCCAGGTGCCAGCCATCCGTCAATTCCTCCGAGGTGCCACCAATTTGCGTCCGCCTGCGGTCCATCGTTTTCCCACGTGAGACCTCACTAAAGTACTAAATGCCCTCACTAGACAGCCTTATGAGCCGCTCCGGTCGGCCGTCCTGCGACACCTTTCTTACAAAGTGGCCTTCTTGGTGGCTATCACCTCGGCCCGTCGCATTTCGGAGCTGGCAGCTCTCTGTACACGGGGACCTCTGGACCGGGTGGTTCTCCATCTGGACCCGACTTTTGTGCCCAAGATTAACACCCGGTTCCATAGGGCACAGGAACTGGTCCTGCCGAGCTTTTGCCAACACCCCACCCATCCTCTAGAGTGCAAGTGGGATAAACTCGATGTCCGGCAGGCTCTCCGTATTTATCTCAAGAGGACTGCGGAATTCCGCAGATCTGAGTCTTTGTTCGTTGCCCTCCTCCCTACGTCATTGGGACAAAAGGTCTCCTCGTCCACCATTGGCAGGTGGATCCGGGGGACGATTGCTGCAGTATACGACGCTACGGGGACTCCCCGTCCGACGTGGATCACTGCCCATTCCACGCGCAGTGCGGCGACTTCGGCAGTGTGGGCAATGCAGGCTTCGCTGGAGGAGGTGTGCAAGGCGGCCACTTGGGCGTCCCCTTCCCAATTTATCCACCACTATAGGATTAATGCTTACGCATCGGCGGACGCTTCTTTTGGATGCCGTGTCTTGCAGCGTATGTTGGGGGATGTGTAGTTTGGAGCCCTAGTTCTCATTTTGATTGCCCCCCCAAACTGCTTGGGTATGTCCCATCCTGGATGATAACTCCACCCACTATGGAGAAGGGGGGTTGGTCCTTACCTGATACGCCTCTTCTCGTAGGGGAGTGGAGTTATCATCCAGTCCCTCCCAAGGTTCCGGGCTCTCTTGGAACATGGTTTGCAGTTACTATGTTTGTTTTTCCTTGACTTTTCCTGATGACGGCCACGTTGAGTCTGTTTTGTTCGTAAGATGATGGCGACCACGTCGTGTCGATGTCTTCGGCTTCGTCGTAACTGGGGGTTCCAGGCAAGGAGGACCCTGAATTCAAAGGTTAACAGACTCAGTCCTCAGATGATTGAACGAGGTCAACCCATGATAACTGCACTCCTCCCCTATGAGAAGAGGTGTATCAGGTAAGGACCAATGCCCCTTCTGAACTGGAGACCAGGCTATTGGGGGGTGGGGGAAAAAATAAAATAAAGGAAGATGGATGTTGTTCTCCTGTGCGCTGCTTGGAGAGTCCAAGCATGGGTTAATTCCGTCTGATTGGCCAGAGACTGAGTTGTAAAATTCCTTGGCCACGCCTCTTCCACCCGGCTGAACCTCCAGTTTTTCAACTCAGTCGGCCTAGAGAGATGTGAATTTCCCTGCTTGAACTTAACAAACACAGGAAACATCTGAGAAGAATTAGCAACGGCACAAAATTAAACGAAGCTAAAAGGCTTCCTCTTTGAAGCGCCGTGGCGGCACGGCTTGCTTTTTCTTAGTGCCGGTGACCAGAAGCACCGTCAGAGCTCTTCCCCCGCGTTGCGGAGGGCGGCTATACAGCAGCTAGACCACTCCACGTGGATTTGCAGAGAACTCAGCGGGGCTCCGCTTCTCCTTAATTGTGCCTATTAACCGAGGCTTCGGTTTGAAAGGCTGGAAGGATCCATGTGAGCGCTTAGAAACCGTGTTGCCGGTTTTGCACTATTCTATTTACTGCAGCGCTTGTAACCATTTTGCCGGTTTCGCGCCATTTTCTACTGGCCAAGTGCACACACAAGCCGTGTTGTCGGTTTGGCGCCTATCTGCTGTCTTGGCTTCGCAGTGAGTATTATTATTCCCTGGGTTTAGCTTGCCAACCCCTTTGGGATCATTATTGAGCATTGATTTTGTTCTCTTGCAGGGGATCCTTCCCACGCTTGGGATTTGCCCCAGTTGTAGTGAGGCTATCACAGCAATTCTTAGCTGTTCGAGCCTTTCAAAATGGCGGATCACTCCAGACCTCACAGCAGCAATTCTGCTGAGTCTTCATCCAGACAGCAAGGAACAGATGCCTCTGAGCCTAGCAAGGCCAGATCTTCTTCAAAGGGGCCATCCACGAGATCTAAGGCTAAAGATTCGAGGAAAACCTCATCAGCCTCTGACAAGGATGCCAAGAGAAGGCAAAGAGCTTTGGAAAAGCAGTTTTTGAAGGCCCAAAAACAGGCAGTCTGCCAAGGCCCCTAGTTTTCCTGTGGAAAGATCTGAGTCCATTACTCCTTTGGAATTGGAGCTACCTTCTCAGGGCCTAGAGGAGGACCAATTAACCTGTTCTCCTAATATTACCACCGGACCGCAGCCTTTTCTACCTACTTCCTACCAGGAAGAATTAGGCTCCTCCCCATGCCAAACTCCTGATAGCTTGAACCCAACTAGCAGGCCTTCAGTGCCATCAGCTACCTGTATTCCTACAGCGGCGGGGCTCCACCCTGAGGAGGATTTGGCCCCTGGCATCTCATGAGCTGCGCAGCATTATTGCTCAAACCATTTCACAGAGCATAGAGGCTGCTTTACACCAGAGGGGTCTTTCAGACCCAATTGCATCAGGACATAAGTAAATTGATTGCAGCTGCCAAATTTTCGGCTGATGCAACCGTCAACCTGGCCAAGTTCGCCTCGAGGGCCCTAGCCTCCAATGTCACCTCCAGGCACGTTTTTATGGCTGTGCCATTGGAAAGCCGATATGAAAACCAAATGGGAAGCTAGTGTCAGCTCCTTTTAAAGGAGGTGATCTTTTTGGGGAGGTGTTGGACCCTATACTGGTGGAAGGTAGGGATAAGAGAAAATCTCTCCCTCACTTCTACAGGAGGGCGGAGAGAAGGACCAACCCTTATTATCGTAGGCAGTCCTTTCGGACCTCTGAGGCAGGGTTTAACTTCCCGGCCTATCAGAGACCATATTCCCAGGGCCTTGACCGCTCTCAGGACAGGTCATCCTTCCGAGACAGAGCTAGACAGCCACAAACCAGGAGGCCATTCAGGGGAGCCAGCAACAGGCCCTTCAATCGGACTAAGTGACTTTCAGTCCGAGGTTCCCATTGGCGGTCGCCTAAAAGGGTTTGCCAGCCAATGGCAAAGGACCACTACCGATGCTTGTGCATTACAAACAGTGAGGCTCGGACTCACTCTAGAGTTCTGCTCAAGCCCCCCAAGAAGGTTCATCCGATGTTCCATTCCCAGGGAGACCACAAAGAGGTCTCTGATGGAAGCCGAGATTCAGCACCTGCTGGACATTCAGGCAATCGAGCCGGTGCCAGTGGGGCAGCGGGGTTTCGGCTTCCTCTTTCTGGTACCAAAGAGCTCGGGGTGGGGTGGGGGTGGAGAGCCATCCTGGATTTTAAGAAGCTCAATGTACACATAAAGTACAAACGCTTCAAAACGCAATCCCTACATTCCATTCTGGGTTGCATAAGACAGGGAGATCTAACATCTATAGATCTCAAGGAAGCGTACCTCCATGTTCCAATTCGGCCATCCCACAGAAGCTTTCTCAGGTTCACGTACACAGGGCTGCACTTCCAGTACAAGGCCCTACCATTCGGCCTTTCATCAGCCCCCAGAACCTTCACCAAATTATTAGATGAGGGGGCGGCTCATCTCTGGGCAAGACCCGTCAGACTGCAATGTTATCTGGACGACATATTAATCCAGTCGTCCTCGGAGATTCAGGTGGCGCAGGACCTGCAGGTCACTGTCCAGACCCTCCAGGAACACGGGTTCTCCGTAAACATGGAGAAGAGCCATTTTCAACCTACTACCAGTTTGAACCATTTGGGAGCAGTAATAAATACCGAGACCTGTCAGGTCTTTCTCTCCCAGGAACGCAGGGCCAGCATAAGGGACATGGTGGTCCAGATCAAGTCCCTGCAGCTAGTGCCACTGATCCTTCTTTCCCAGGTGTTAGGGAAGATGATCTCCTGCCTGGCAATAGCAATAGCACTTAGACTTATATACCGCTTCATAGTGCTTTACAGCCCTCTCTAAGCGGTTCACAGAGTCAGCATATTGCCCCCAACAATCTGGGTCCTCATTTTACTCACCTCAGAAGGATGGAAGTCTGAGTCAACCTTGAGCCGGTGAGATTTGAACCGCCGAACTGCAGCTAGCAGTCAGCTGAAATAGCCTGCAGTGCTGCACTCTAACCACTGCGCCACCTCGGCGCAATCGTGCCTTGGGTGCGATTACATGCCTGGGCCCTGCAATGGCTCCTGCTGCCAAGCCAACGAGCAGGAACCAGCAATTCCAACACTCGTATCAGGGTTCTGCAGAGAGTACTTCGATCACTGGACTGGTGGACATCAGCAGCATTGGAACGAGGCTGTCTGTTCAAGGAACCTACCTGTATGGTAGTAACCTCAGATGCCAGCCTTTTCGTCTGGGGGTCCCACTTGAGTTCCCTGGTGACCCAGGGACAGTGGTCCTCGGTGGAACGTTGCAACAATATCAACTGGTTGGAGTTGAGAGCGGCGCATCTGGCACTGTGCCACTTTCAGGAGGCGCTCTCAGGTTATCACTTTTTATTGTTGACAGACAATGTAGCAACCAAAGCACACATAAATCGGCAGGGAGGAACCCCTTCCAAGAACCTGATGCGCGAGACAGGGTCCTTGGGTCTATGGGCAGAGAGGCATTTGTTATCCCTGCGGGCAGAGCACATATCCGGGATCTCCAACACACAGGCGGACTGGTTGAGCAGGACAACCATAGATCAGTCCGAATGGCGTCTAAATCCAGAATTATTTCGACAACTAACAGAGACATTCGGCCACCCTTGTGTGGACCTATTTGCCAGCCCATTGAACACTCAACTTCTGAGGTTCTTTACAAGGTTTCGGATACCCGGTGCGGAGGGGACCAATGCCCTCCACTGCCCTTGGCCTTCTGGGCTTTTATAAGCCTTTCCTCCGATCCCCCTCATTCCGAGAGTCATCAGAAAGATCCTGTTGGAGGAGGTGGAGGTTCTCCTAGTGGCGCCTCACTGGCCCAGGCGCCCGTGGTTTGCAGACCTGGTGAGCTTATCCATATCTTGTCCCTGGAAGATTCCCCAGGACAGGATCTCCCTCAGCCAGGGGGCTGTGCAACACCCAGAGCCCCAATGGCTTCATTTGGCTGTTTGGCACTTGAAAGGGAGATCCTGCAGAGAGACCATTTCTCTGGCAGAGTAATTTCAACCATCCAGGCTTTTCGACGAGACTCGACTAACAGGATATACGAAGCCACCTGGTCCGCCTTTTGCCACTGGTGCGCAAAGCAGAAACTGGTTCCCATGTTGGCATCAGTTCCAAATGTCTTAGACTTTCTTCAAGAGGGCCTTGATAAAGGATTGTCAGCTAATACCCTCCGCAGACAGGTGGCCGCTCTAGCCACTATCCTGAGCGGCGATGGAAAGTATTCCCTCTCTCATCACCCGAGGGTGCGTAGTTTTTTAAAAGGGGTTGTTAACTTGCGACCACCTATGGTGCATAGGTACCCTACCAGGGACCTGTCCCTAGTCCTACAGGCCCTTATGTCTCCCCCCGTTCGAGCCGTTAGGGTCTACCAGCCTCAGACTTCTGACCTTTAAGGTGGCCTTTCTCATAGCTATCATATCAGCTAGGAGAATTTCTGAGTTGGCGGCCCTCTCCGTGCGGGCAGACTTGTGTGTCTTCCATTCCAACAGACTTGTCCTCAGACTGGATCTAACATTTGTGCCCAAAGTCAACTCTCTATTTCACAGAGCCCAGGAAGTCATCTTACCGGATTTCTGTCCAAATCCCAGACACCCTCGAGAGCGGCGATGGAATACATTAGATGTCCGCAGAGCCCTTCAGAAGTACATCAATAGATCGGCCACTTTCCAGAGAACTGAATCCTTATTCATTTCTTTTCAACCAACTTTCATGGGCAGGAAGGTGACGCCTTCTACCATCGGGTGCTGGATCAAGGCGTGTATTGCGTTGGCCTACGATCATCAGGCTAGACCTGTTCTGGGGCGCATCACGGTCCATTCGACCAGAAGCGCAGCCACCACGGCTGCTTGGGCCACGCAAGCATCGATCCAAGATATTTGCAGGGCGGCAACTTGGGTCTCCCCTTCACCATTTATCAGGAATTTTAAATTGGACATGTTTGCCTCGGCTGAGGCTGCGTTTGGGCGGAGAGTGCTCCAGAGGGTTCTTCCAGTTGGGGGGACCCTGGACCAGACTGATCCCTGCCCTTTGGATATTTAGCTTGGGTATATCCCATGCTTGGACTCTCCAAGCAGCGCACAGGAGAAAGAACGTTGGACTTACCTGAACGTTCGTTCTCTCCTGTTCGCGCTGCGGGAGAGTCCAATCCCACCCAGGGTCCTTGGTGGTCCAGTGTCCGGGTGTGGCGGATTCATCACCCTGGCTACGTCATCTCAAGATCCAAGTCCTCATCGAAAAACTGGAGGCTCAGCTGGGCGGAAGAGGCGTGGCCAAGGAATTTTACAACTCAGTCTCTGGCCAATCAGACGGAATTAACCCATGCTTGGACTCTCCCGCAGCACACATAGAACGAACGTTCAGGTAAGTCCAACATTCTTTTTGGGGAACAGAATTCTACATAAAACGAGGATTGTTGGAGTAGGAGCAATATGCTGGTGGTGTAAACCGCTCAGGGAATGTGTCTCCTCTCTTCCATCACCTACCCCCCACTCCGCCTGGAAGTGATATCCTAGCAATCTCAATTGCCCCCGCTGAAAGACACATTTTCTCCACTTTGAGGAGAATCCAGGCGCAGAAATGGAAAGGCGAGGGGAGGGAATGGAGAGGGGATGGTGTAGGAAGGAAAATCCAGGCGCAGAAATGGAAAGGCGCAGAATGTTGTGTGTGTGTGTGTGAAAAAGGAAAGGAAGGCAGGGTGCAGAGATAAAAGGCCATTTCACTCAATCACACTCCAGAAAGCAGTTGGTTCCTCTTCTGAACTGGAGACCAGGCTATTGGGGGGTTGGTTAAAATAAAGGAAGATGGACGTTGTTTTGGGGAACAGAATTCTACATAAAACGAGGATTGTTGGAGTGGGAGCAATATGCTGGTGTTGTAAACTGCTCAGGGAATGCGTCTCCTCTCTTCCATCACCCACCCTCCACCCCGCCTGGAAGTGATATCCTAGCGATCTCAATTGCCCCTGCTGAAAGACACATTTTCTCCACTTTGCTTAACCCGGGTTCCGAAAAAAAAAAATACCCCCCTGGCTCTTCTCCATCTCCATCCCTCCCCCCTCCACCTCTCTGGAGACAAAAGGGAGAGGCTTTTTTTAGCATTTCAAGAGAAGTTAAGACACCAGCTTCCCTCTTAATTATCCACACCTACAAAGGATTTACCTTCTGATATCCATCATTCCGTGTTATTCAAACCCAGTACCCCAACACTGACATGTGAAGCCAATAAAGTACTGTACGTTGAAGACAACAAGGGGATAATTCCAGCAGTTGTGGTCTTTACGGTGAAAGCTTTTGGGACTTCCCCTCCCAGAGAGCCACTGCCTGGGATTCTGGCAGAGAGGCAGCAAGTGACTTGCATCATGGTAAATATTCTTCTTATAAACACTGGATCTCCCTCCCCCAAACTGGAGAAGCAATGGTGGCTCCAGACTTCCCCTCTCATTGAACCACTGTCTCAGATATTCACAAAATCTCTGGAGACAAAAGGGAGAGGCTGCATGGCGTTTTCACACGCTGGGTTGGGAGGATTTGAAGCGCCCCGATGGTGAGGCGACTGAGGAAAAAGCCACCTCTCCGCTCACTCCTCTCTCTCACACACACAAACACAGAACCTTCTGCACCTTTCCATTTCTGCACCTGGATTTTCCTTCCTACACCCTCCCCTCTCCATTCCCCCCCTCGCCTTTCCATTTCTGCGCCTGGATTCTCCTCAAAGTGGAGAAAATGTGTCTTTCAGCAGGGGCAATTGAGATCGCTAGGATATCGCTTCCGGGCGGGGTGGGGGTTGGGTGATGGAAGAGAGGAGACGCATTCCCTGAGCGGTTTACAACACCAGCATATTGCTCCTACTCCAACAATCCTCGTTTTATGTAGAATTCTGTTCCTCAAAACAACGTCCATCTTCCTTTATTTTATTTTATTCCCCCCCCCCAATAGCCTGGTCTCCAGTTCAGAAGAGGAACCAACTGCTTTCTCCATCGTGGGAGGAGCCAGCAGTCAGGATGGGTGTCCTCAACCACTCAGCGATGAGGACCGAGTCTGTCAATTCTTGATACATGCTGGGATCCGCCCTGTCAGACCCCAGTTATTGACGATGCCGAAGACCAGACCCGGGGTGGCCACCAATCCAAATACCCCACTGGGGGGAGCTCACTTCAAGAGAGAAAAATATCGTGTCTGCCAAAAAAACGGTTCCAGCAAGCAGTCCACAGGTGAGTAACGAAAAACAAAAAGGGGAGGGACTGACTGCTGGCTCCTCCTGATGAGAAGAGGCGTCTCCGGTAAGACCAACGCCCCTTCTACAT
>QLTV01012194.1:2302989-2317310 GCA_003457575.1 Thermophis baileyi
TTTGGACTAATACCAGGAGATGCTAAGATGCATGCATCCCTGCAGTTGTTAAGTGACACAGTTCTAAGTCAAGGACCAACCTGCACTTAAAAGCAGGATACTCCATTAAAAATAAAACATTTCCTAAAAACAATATCTTTTAAAAAAAAAACATGTCCTAAAAACAACGAAATGCCCTGAAAAAAATTAACAATAAAATATCCTTTTAAAAAAACCATTAAAAGCATAAAGAAAAAAAAACCAGCCACTTAGTAAAAGGCAGAATCGACCATTCTCCAACCACAGCTGGTGTGGCTTAGAGGTAGAAATTTTGCCTCACAATCAGGAGGTTGGGAGTTCGATCCTAGGTAGAGGTCCGTTAGGCTTCAATTTGAAAAAAAATAAAAATAAAACAAATAAAGACAAAAAAAGATGGCGAACGCATGCACAGTGCTGGAAGTCACCTTCTGAGCATGCTCAGAAAAAAAATAAAATAAAATAAATAAAGCCAAAAAAAGATGGTGGCCGCATGCACAGTGCTGGAAGTCACCTTCTGAGCATGCTCAGAAAAAAAATAAAAATAAAATAAATAAAGCCAAAAAAAGATGGCGACCACATGCAGTGCTGGAAGTCACTTTCTGAGCATGCTCAGAAAAAAAATAAAAAAAAATTGAAAAAAAATTAAAAAAAAGATGGCGGCCCCCACGGACCGGCAACCACCGATCCGGTTCTGATGACGTCACTAGCAGGTCGCCGCCGGTTCGGGCGAACCGGTCCGAACCGGTAGGAACCCACCCCTGAAAGAAGGTAACCGTCTCCATCCAAAAGATTCAGATTTATTATTGTAATAGAGAGATGGTATTGCAATGACACTGTATGTATATCAGATATTCTTCTGTGCTCTTGCTATTTAATGAGAAGTTAAAACATTCTTCTCTGTGAAGGAAGTTTCATGAAGCTCTCCCAAGTATAATGGAAATAAGGGAGAGGCTTGTGAGAGAACAGTGAGATGTGTGAGCCTGGAGAATTCAGCAGTCAGCCTTACTATTTTGTCTAGAGGATTTTTGCAGTTACGAGAATCAGAGAGGATATCTATCTCTATTGATTGAATTGCTGGGAAACTCTCTGGAAAGGTGTGGTGAATGATTTCAGATAAAGAGAAGGAAATTGGGTGGCCCCTAACCTTGATCACCGTGTTTTCAAAAGATGTACCATTTTCCTATTTTTTCTTTCTTTATTTAGAACTAAATCTTACCCTTGAATGTGATAGAAGCTACAGCAGGAACCTGATGATTCTTGTTAATGTTTTATTTTGTTTAAGCCAACCTTCCATCTGAAATGAGGAAAAATTGTTTCAGAAAAGGGGAATTATGTAGATCATATCCTTAGCCAAGCTCTCTTTTCCATTCTTAATCTTGAGGGTTACTCTGCCAATCATTAGTTTACCCATTAGAAACCCTCACATTAACTATATGTGACTACATTTAAAGTTAGGTGTGTTCCCTTCCACACCATCTGCCCAGTGAACATCTGCTTTTTATATGGTTCATATTGAAATTTCTTGTTTGAAGTTTATTGTCTAATATTGGTTCCTCATATCATGACTTCTGCTTCCACGTGGACTTAGATCCACTTAGTCATAACTGTCTTGTTCTCTCCATTATCATCCCTAATGAACAACTGCTATATCTTCTTATGTATAATACATATATTAAAGTTATAAAGCATAAGGTAGAATCTGTTTGTGTCCTTTCAACATGAAGTGACCCCCCCCCAAAGTATTGTGTAAGAAAACGGGGAGAAAGCAATGATCTATTTAGGGTTCTTGTTTTGTCTTATTTGGAAATAAAAGAAGTAGGTATTTTGCATGACTATGTGAGTATGTATATATGTACTTTCATTGCTAATCAGTTATTTTATACCACACAATGCTAGTATCTATTTTCCCTCTGCTCATGACTCTTGAAATCCAATTTATGATAATTTCTAATTGAATCTGACAAATCTTTAACTTTACCTGTATTAGTGGGCATCAGCATAGCATTTAATTTGGTTATATGGTTAAATGAGCTAGCATTTGAATGAGGACACAGTTATAGCGTGTGTAATAATAATACCTTAGAAAAGGTTGTCACTACGCAGTAAGTATTCAGTGAATATTAACCTACTTGTAATAAATACAATTAATAATGTACATAGAAGAAAAATGATGTGCATTTTATTTTAAAAAATTCTTCGTCAAAAGAAAGTGGGCAGCATGGATATGACAGGAAGGTTGAATCTAACCTGAATTATAGAATGACCTAGGAAATTTGCTCAGAGGGGATTACCGAATAATTATGTTAATATGCAATTATCACCTCATTTCTTTTGTAGTAACTTCAAGATGTAGTGTAGTAAGGGTGTTATAGCAAGTGCTGATAGTTTGCAAAAATAGTGATGTTTGTGATTTCCTAGACAATAAGACTAGCCTGGGGCATTTAAGTGATAATCTGTCATCCTGAAGATGGATCTGACCTTTGTGCTTCATTTCTTAAAGCTTACATGATATGACTACAGGCAGCTCTAACTGCAGAACTCATTAAGATTTTCTATAAAAATAAAATCATTTTTAAAAGAACCACTTAAAAAGTTTATTTTCAGTTTTGAAGGGAAAAGGAAAGAATATCTCAAGACAATTCTTTATAGAGCTGTCTATTTGAACTAATTTGGGCTGCAGTTCAATAGCTATCAGTAAATGAAGATTTAATATATCACTTGGGTAAAGAGGATGTCCCTTAAACCCAAATGGCTGTTAAATCTGAGTTTACGTTATTTGTTCCACTATGTGGTTCTTAAAAATAAGATTATTTGCAGAAAAATCTTAATTTGTCTCTTAAATATCCATGGTTTAATGTAAAGATATAACTTCTGGCCTTGTCTGTACTTAGAACTTAAGGAGAGCCAGACATTAATATATGAATGGGAGATCACCAGGGACTACTAGACGTGTAAGCTAAACTGAAAAAAGTTCAGAAAAAGGCAATGTTAACCCATTGCTATCCTATATTGTTGCCAAGAAAACTATATTGATTTATCAATACAGTCACCAGGAGTTGAGCTTGACTCAGTGCAACTTTATCTATAATAGAGTTCCACAAATGTAGAGGTATACCTTCCTAGAGTAGGTGCAGAGCTCAGAGGAGGCATGAATAACCCTTTAATTATCTTGTTGCAATAAAGCCACATTTCCCAAAGTTTCATGGTATTGTTTTGATTGTTCATTTATGTTCACTTCGGTATTTGGATTTTTAGGATAGGTCTGTACCTTAAAATTGCACAAAAAGGTGATATGATGGCAAAATGTTTTAAGAACTGGCCCCTTACCTGGAAGCAAGCTATATTGAAAACAATGTGACTTACTTCTAAGTAGATACATATAAAACTAATTTCAAAAGGTAATCTTAATAAGCCAGCTGTATGTCAGTGTTATTGCATATTTAGAATGTGAAGGAAGTATGATATCAGTATGCATATATGATGTCATAACTGGATTTGAATCAGGGGTGGGTTCTAACTTACCTCGCTGCCGGTTCGCTTCCTCCTGCGCCGCACCGCGTGGCCACATGCGCAGTGCCAAAAATTTTTAAAAAATCCCCCCCCCAAAAGGCCAAAAACAAGATGGCGACACATGCGCAGTGCCAGAAACTCTGCTTCTGCGCATGCGCAGAAGAAATAAAAAAATTCCCCCCAAAATTATATTTTTTTTCAAAAAAAAAATTCCCCCCAAAAAAGATGGTGGCACCCACGGACCGCCACCGACCGAACCGGCTCCGTGATGTCATTGTGATGTCACCAGCGGGTCACTACCAGTTCGGGTGAACCGGTCCGAACCGGGAGAAACCCACCTCTGATTTGAATGTATAATTTATAATTCAGTGACTAAAAAAGAGACCATAATTAAATGAATTTTAAATACTTGTGTCATCTTATTTTAGAAGTATATAAAGAGAAATGCATTTCAAAGTGCATTAATGGAAGGGAAATAAATTATTTGTTTTAATGTACTTATTTGTCATGTAATGCTTTATCCATTTGTCATCAGTGTTTTGCGATTTTTTTTTTTAAATACAGGAAGGAAAAGTACTTTTAATGTTGGTGTAGACGGATGAGAGTTTTACAGTTCATAAAACTTTAAGGAGATAGTGTACCTTATTTTATATCTCATCTGCACAACTTGATTTCCTTAATGCTATACCTCTGTAAAAGGATTATTCAAAGGTTAAATTTGAAGATTCAACTAAAAGGTTTTTATATTTACTTACCCATTACCCAATCACATTTGAATCAAAGCATCCGATTAATTTTCTAAATCAGCAGTAATTCAAATTAGGATGGAACTAATTTAAATGCTTTCACTATATAATAAAATCTTATGGCATTTATTAAATTTCTTAAATATAGTGCTTTTTGTATTCAGATTTTCTAAATTGTAATCTAAACTGAATGTTAAACTGTCTACTGAGTTCATTGGTTTGTATTTGTTAGCACTGAACTGAAAAGTACACAAATGCATTGTAGTATCTTCTAAGGTTAATCTTAGAAACTTTAATCTATATTTACTATGGAATAAACAAAGTTAGAATTTTTAATTGTGAGAATCTGCACCTCAATTTTCCAGGGTATTTCAGAGCACTATCAGAAGTGTTGGAAATGTCCTGTAAAAGGGATTAAATTGCTGAAATCAACAATTTGAAATGGATGATGTAGTACATTTTCTCTGTATAAATTAACAATTTTGATAAGACTACAGTTTAAAATAGTTTGATATATGGACAGTGAATTTGATACATTAATTAACTGAATATTGAAAAAGTGATGCATAGCTATATTCTTAACTTGATGTTTTTTCTGACTATTGTATCCAATTGTTTGATCTTCAGAACACTTTATCCAGTTAAATGTCAATTGAACAAGCTTTGTTGTGTGTAAACAAAATTTTACATAGTATTTACAGAATATAATTGAATAATTATCCCAAAAAATAATATTGTCCATTGTATTTTTCAATTTTGTACTCAAAACAATAGTATTAGAGTTAGTAGTGCAGCTTGGTATCTTCATGCAGAGTTAGGAAAGTTTTTCTTGAAGTCATTCTGAAAATGATAATTGTATTTTTGAAGCAAATATAATATTCTTAGTTTATCATCCTGCTGTTCAGGGGGCACCAATAAAATTGTTTTAAATGGGAAGCGTCTGTTCTTTTTTTGAACCCCTAACACCAGAACAGATGGGTGGAACATGGAACATGAAAGGTTTTACCTCAGAGGTGGCAACAGTGAAGCCACTCATTAACACTGAATTTACCACTTCGTTAACAACGTTGCTTCCTGTTGAGAAAAACTAATATAGTTTCTCAAATTGACTGAGCATATATTTATCTAGGTCTGTGAATGTCATGAACTGGAGAAAATACAAATATTTCTACAGCATAAATATTCTAGAAATTGAAATAATTTCTCTACTTGCATTTGGAGAATAGAAATGTGATGCTTCAGATTTCATTTTTTATTTTACTTGCAATATTTTACTGCTGCCTGAGCTTGTTCTCATTTTTAAATTTCTATGCATATGATTTACTAGTTAGGATGCTGCATTATTGTCATTTTTATACTGATTACACAATATATTAAGCAATTTTATCTAATGGAGCCATATCCATTCATCTAATGGATATTTCATCCTTGTATATGTATTGCTTTATTTTATATGGAAATCGGATAAGCTTTAGACTAGATTTAAAGCATAATTCTGACATTGCTTATGTACTGTTAAGATATTGGATTTAAAATCTATTTACAACCTCTCCTAGATTTAAAAAATTTTTTTTGTCTAAAAACATTTTCAAATCATATTGCAGACTATTATATTATCAGATAACCTGAAACACCAAGCTTCTTTAGGCAGGATTGAGCCTACCATACAGGAAGGGGAAATGATTGGTTTTAAGGTATCTGTGTGAGGAGGAGGGCATGAATGGGTACAGGCAAAATTGATTGACTTATGATGGCAATTCCAGTTGCAATTGTTAAGTGAATCATGTGTGGTCATTAAGTGTGATGTTACATGACTGTGATTTGCAACTTTTTGCCAGCTTCCCCACTGACTTTGCTTGTGAGAAGCCACAATGAAAGTTTCAAAAGGCGACCATGTGACTGCATTGTAACAGCAACAGTTAAGTGCTTGAATTGTGATCATCTGAATGCAGAGGCACTGCAACAGCCACATCCTCAAGAGTCAGCTGTAAGTCTCCAGCACTGTAGGGACTTCAGAAAGTCATTGAATAAGTGATTGCTAATTGAAGACTACCTGTATAAGATAAACATAAGAATCTAGTAACTCATCCTTGGCCTTGGATCCAGGACTTAAGGAGGACTTAGTCTTCCAAGGAGATTCCTTATTGTCCCTTTCTTCTACATCTGGATAGCCACCAGATATTATTCGATGACCATTACTCCAAAATGGCTGACAAATCCAAGAAGGGCAGATCTTCAGTAAGAGAGACCTCTTCTAGACGACAGGATTCTGCCACATCTGGCACTACAAGCCATAGGGCAGGAAGAGGGACCCCTGAACAGGGCAAGGCCCAGAAGGAACCTTCTAGCAGGGTTTCTTCTGCTGAGGATAGGGATGCTCAGAGGCGTCAGAGAGCCCTTGAGAAACAATTCTCAAAAGCATGTCAGCAGGCTGCGGTCAGTAGGCCTTTATCCCCTGTGCAGGAGGAGTCCCTTCCTCAACAGGAGGGCTCTCCGGGGGGCATTGATTCTATTCGGGATCTGTCTCTGGACATTGCTAATGATCCTCCAGATTTGGAAGAAGCAGCTTGCAGGCCTCTATCTGAGCCCTTTACAGTCCAAGGAGCAACTGATTTGGTGCCTGCTGGTAGGACACCCCCGTCTGCCACATTCACTCCAACTGCTTCAGGGCTCCGCTCTGGGAGGTCCCAGGAATTAGCCTTACCCTAGGAGATTAGGGACCTTATAACATCAGCCATCTCCCAAGGGGTTACTGCGGAATTGCAACACAGAGGCTTTTCCCCTGGCTTGCAGGACCACTCTGTCTGACCTCCCCAGCAGGGTCATTGCTCATCACATTCCTCCATTCGTAGTGATCATTCAATCATAGGAGAAGAGAGCCTAGTAGACCAGGACCTATCTGAGGATGAAGGCCTTGTTCCAGATAAGCCTTCTTTCACTGGCTTGTTTAAACCTGCCTTTTTCAAATCTCTTCTATACAAGGCTAAGATGACTTCTAATATGGGTTTGTCAGACACCCCAGCAGACCCAGAGCTGGGTCTTGATCCAACAGAAGGAGTGTTCTCCAAACCGGTTCTGGAGAGAGATGCCATTCCTGCTCCAAAGTTGTTTGTGGACGTCATTCAGCGCCAGTGGAGTCAACCTGCTTCACTTAACGCCCCCAGTAACGCTGACAAGAGGCTGTACAGTATGGGGTCGGAGCTGGAGGATCTGCTTCAGCTGCTGATAGTTGACACCCCAGTGGCCAATCTGGTCTCCTCTTCTGTTCTCCCTGCTGATTTCTCAGAGGGCTTGAAGTTGAAGGACCGCAAAGCTGAGATGGCTTCTCGTAAGGCACATTTGGCTTCTGCTTGGTCCATCAGGGAAGCCACAGCTGCATCCTTTTTTAATAGGAACTCCATTTTGTGGATCAGACAAATGCTGGCCAGAGTGTCTCCTGAGGACACGCGCCTGCGCCAAGATTTGAACAACCTTTGGGCAGCAGCAGAATTTTCTGCAGACGCAAACCTTAATTCAGCAAAATTTGCATCTAGAGCCATGGCAGCCAATGTAACATCCCGCCGGCTCCTGTGGCTCCGCCATTGGCAGGCGGATATGAGATCAAAATGGCGTTTGGCAGCTGCCCCCTTTAAAGGTAGCAGTCTATTCAGAGAATCACTAGAGTCCATCCTAGTGGAGAATAGGGATAAGAGAAAGGTATTACCTCATGTGCATAGACGAGCAGATCGCCGTACAGCACCGTACTTTAGACGGCAGCCATTTCGCCAAGACCCTGGCCCAAATGGCTCTCAATATCAAAGGCCTTACTACCAGGGAACAGAGCGCCCACTGGATAGGTCAGAGGCAGGCAGTATTCCCAGGCAAGGTGGCTATTTCGAGGGTCCGGTATCCGGCCCTTTTGTAAGTCCAAGTGACTCCCGTTCAGACACCCCCATTGGCGGTCGGCTTGTTCGATTCATCCACCAATGGGAGGATACTACCTCGGATACCTGGGTGCTTCAGACGGTGAGACTCGGACTCACACTGGAGTTTATCGCCAGTCCACCAAGGCGATTCATTCAATGTCCTGTTCCCATCAATTCCACCAAACGATGTCTCATGGAAATTGAGATCCAGCATTTGTTGGATATAGCCGCCATAGAGACAGTTCCCCCGGGGCAGGAGGGCCTAGGTTTCTACTCCATCCTTTTCCTGGTTCCCAAAAGTTCAGGGGGGTGGAGAGCTATTCTGGATTTAAAACGGCTCAACGCTCATTTGGCTTACAAGCGTTTCAAAATGCAATCACTAAAAACAATCCTGGGTTGCATCAGGCAGAACGATCTATTAACCTCCATAGATTTAAAAGAAGCCTACCTTCATGTGCCTATTTGACCATTGCACAGAAGGTTCCTAAGATTCAACTTTGCAGGGGTTCATTATCAATACAAAGCCATGCCGTTCGGCCTGTTGTCCGCCCCTCGCACCTTCACCAAACTCTTGGCAGTGGTAGCGGCATCCCTCAGGACGAGACCGATACGCCTGCACTGTTACCTGGACGACATCATCATTCATTCGTCCTCTCCCCTGCAAACACAAGAACACCTTCGGGTCACTATTCAAGCCCTACAAGACCATGGCTTCTCTGTGAACATCGCCAAGAGCCATCTTGTTCCGACCACCAGCCTGCTACATCTCAGTGCGGTGATCAACATGACAACTTGCGAGGTGTTTTTGTCTCAGGACCGTCTATCCAGCATTGGGTCCCTTATCGCTCAAGTTCGGAGACTACGGTCGGTTCCACCGGCTGTGCTCTCTCGGCTTCTGGGAAAGATGATCTCCCGTATATTGTGCCCCTGGGTGAGACTACACGCTCGTCCCCTTCAATGGTTCCTGTTACCGCATCAGAGGGCGAAACGCAGCAATTCCAAAGTCAAGGTTCGAGTTTCGGCGACCGTACTCAGATCTCTCCATTGGTGGACATCCAGCGCCATGACAAAGGACTGTCTATTCAGAGAACCCACCCGCATCACAATTACAACAGATGCCCTACTCTTCGGGTGGGGGCTCATGTCCAGTCCCAAGTGGCTCAGGGACGTTGGAGCCCATTGGACTTGTCCAAAAACATAAATTAGTTGGAGCTGCGAGCAGTTCATCTGGCTCTTCGTCACTTCAAACAGCTAGTGTCAAACCAACATGTCCTGATCTTGACGGACACTTCGATAGCGTGGCGGGGATAATTTGCCTGGCCAAACTAATCCCACAGTGTCCCCTACATTAGGCTCGGCTTCGATTGGGTCGGTCAGTTGATCAGTGGCTCCGTCGGCAAACAAAACAGCCCCATCGTGCCACGCCTCCTGCCGCCAAGCGCGCTCAGCCGTGCGTGGCCTTTCCTCCGTCTTTCCCTCACGGATCGCGGTGGACAAAAAAACAATGAAGCCGCCCGCTATAGCCAAGGCCACCCCCGCTAAGCAAACAGCAGCCGTGGTGGCGACGGCAGCAGAGCATAGGGCAGAGAAGTGAAGAGTATAAATTGGTAACTACCCATGTTGTACTTTTCAGCCCTAGAAAATCATAGTATTTGCAGAGTCCTTGGGAGTAAGGTGCGAGGGGGGGGGGGAATAAGCATATTTCTTTATTGGAACCACTCATCAGACAAAGAAGCAGAACAAAAAAAGCTATCCGGTCTCCATACAGTGGATTCAAAGCATCCCTAACCTTGTCTTTTCCTGCAAGATACAGGCCATGTACCAATAGCTTTGCCCTCCCCCCTTTTTTGTTTTGAATTTCCTGTCCAAAGGTAATTAGATTTTTTGGCTTGTAACCAAAGGTATCTAGGCTCAGACTGTCCCTTCTTCTGTCCCGGACAGGACATTTTATGGTGATAGAGTTTTCTTCCAGATAAATAATTGATGGGTATTTAGTTATGAGGAAGGTGATGTCTCTTTCAATAATAAAAATTAAAACTATTTTATTTTAACAAGAAAAGAAGTAAAAATATACAGAGAAAATTGGGATAAGAAAATGAGAAAAACCAAGAAATTATATTACAAAAGTTTTTTTTAATTGTTGCTAAACGTAATATTTCAAAAGCAGAAAATACAAAGGGGCATAAAAGTGCATTTATCACGTTTTTCTTAGAACAATTAGCGGGACTCTGCCTTTATCATTATTTTAGGTAGTAAAACCTCAGTATTCAGGTTAAATAGCCATGTTGGCATTTTGCGATAAATAGTGGGTTTTGGGTTGCAGTTTGGGCACTCGGTCTCTAAAAGGTTCGCCATCAGTGGACTAGAACCTCCTGATTTTACAAGCTTTTTGCAACAGTTGTTGAGCAAACTTGGCTTCCCCCATTGATTTTACTTGTCAGAAGCCCTCTAAGACAGACATGTCAAACCCACGGGCCGCATTCGAGCCGCAATAGGCTGCAGAGTTGGCCTGCAGAGCCATCCCGGAGACGGCGAGGGACCGCCCCCTGCCGCCCCAGGACCAGCCACGCCCCCAATCAGCTGCGATGAGCAAGCCCCCCCCCAAGGGCAAACAAACTCCTGATGCAGCCTGTGATAGGATCAAGTTTGAAACCCCTACTCTAAGAGGACCTCATAAGTGGCAATCACGTGACCCTAGAATGCTGCAACTGTGGTAAATATACCCTGGTTGCCAAGTGCCTGAACTTAGATCAGTTGTCCACTGGGACATTGCAGTGGTTGTAAGGGTGAGAACCAGTCATAAATCATTTTATTCAGGACCGTCATAACTTTGAACAGTTTTTCAATGAATGATTGTAAATCAAGGAGACTCTGTATGTTCTCCAAATATAATTTTAAATTGAAATTGAGAATCCTCTAGACATTTTTTCTCAATAACCTTATGAACATTTGTCTTTGGTACATTAGTAATGCAGCAATATCAGGTTTTTCACTCTATATTAGTAATTAACTTTTTTTACATTTGTACGGTAGTTCTGAATGGGAAAATAAATCCATAATGTAGCCTTGATAGAACATACAGTGCAAATCCTGTATATTCCTTTTAATTTTCTTATCTCCTGGTTTTTCCAATGTGTTCATTGTGCCTACAATATTAAATTGGACAAGGTTTCTTGACTTACTGCATATGCAGTGGCAATTATAATTTAAGAGTCTACAACTTAGCATTTAAAATCTCAACTCTTTTTATTACATGCAGAAATTTCAACAAGATATTTCTCATATACTGTTGCTTGGGAAAAACGTTTACAAGTGGTAAGCACTTTAGCTGATTTTACAGTTTTTAAAAAAATCTAATCTCATATATTGACATAATGGGCTTACAAATATGATTACATACATGAGTACTGGGATGAATGTAAGGTAAACTGTTGACTAGAAATGATCATCTTACTTATGTAGAAGTGTTTGTCAAACTTCATCTTTATTTGTAATCTTTATTTTTATTTTTTTTCAGTTTGTTAAAAGTATTGTTTTGATGAAAATGTGCATTCATTATATAAAATGAATGATGCTTTGCTATTCAACTATGTATATTATAATATGGTGTTTTATTCTGATAAACATAAAATCTTCCTTGATTTTAATTTGTGGAATGTTTGTAATAAGAGTGAAATCCATCTGAAGAAATACTTCCAGACAAAGTGCATATGTAGTACATGAAGCTTTGTGTACATCTCAATGCATCTCTCTTGAATGATTTGTGCATGTCTGCTCTATAAATCTACATTGAATTTGAATTTTGGAACTGGGTACACTTCTGAAATTATTAATCTCTTTATTAATACGGTAGTATGTTTTTGTATGTGTGATTTTCAATGACATAAGAATATTTTTGAACTATCATGTTTAATCTTAAAACTATTGTTATGCTAATGTGCATTCTAATATGGATCTTTTTATTTTTTACTTTAGAGTAAAAGTGCTTAATGGACAGAGAATGTCAGCAGTATGGATGAGGCAGAAATCAACACTGAGATCATTGGTGCTAAAGGACTGCTAGATGACAGCAATTTCATCTCTGAGAAGAGAGGCATTCCCAAATTAGAAGAGAGGGAAACATCATTTCAGAATAATACATTGACTTTGCCTGAAGATCTATCAACAGACAAGTCTGAAAACGCCTTAAGTGGGGGCCAAACATCTATATTTATACATACTGGGGCTCCTGCTGTTTCTAGTGAAAATTTTGTTCTGCCTACAGAAACTTCTGTTAATGGACCAGTTCCACACTCCAGTTTAACTAAGATTTCCATTATGAAACAAGGCAGCATTTCATTAACTAATGCACAAGCTGTGGGCCATCAAACAGATTCTTCATCATCTGTCACAGTGGTACCTGATCTTCAACTTCCCACAAAATCATCAACCCAAAATTCAAGTCCGGTTTTGTTCTTGTTACCTGAAGCAGCACATGCTAAGAACCTATCACATTCCATGAAAAATCTACCTCCCTCTGCTTCAGTTGCTTGTGACGTAGAGCCATCAATAGGAAAAAGCATAAAATCAGATAGCACTTTAGTAAGCCAAGTAGATGTGAGTGAGGATAGCAGAAATTCATTAGGAAAATATGATGGTAGCAAATCACTAACAGGGATTTCCTCAGCTGCAGGTGACTTCAGATCAGAAAGTGATGTAAGCTGGGATCCACAGAAAGAATACATAGAATTCCTTATGACAAATGAAACTGTAGAAGAGTCACCAGTTCAACCTAAAGTTGGCATACAGAAAAGGAGAAAAAGAAAGATGGACGTTAGCAAAATAACTCGCTATACTGAGGACTGTTTTAACGAATCCAATTATATTCCTGACAATTCTGAATCAGTAGATATTGAGTTTTTGGAGCAGAGTGAGAATGTACAAGTAATAGAATCACAAAAATATTCATTAGCAAGAGTGAAGCCTGAATCTACAGATGAGGAATTGGAAGTTGTGGATGCCATCCAGCAACTGATTTATAATCCAAGTAATAAGTGTGCAGATGATATTTCCCCTGTTCACAGTAGCACTTTTCTTTCTAATACTTTATTGAACAAATGTGAACAAGATGACTTTGAATCACCATCTAACTTCATTTCTGATGAGCCATCTTTTTATCCCTGTACAAAGTGCAATGTGAATTTTAGGGAAAAAAAGCATCTGCACAGGCACATGATGTATCACTTGGATGGCAACAGGCACTTTCGTCATTTAAATGTTTCGAGGCCTTATGCATGTAGGGAATGTGGCCGGACCTTTAGAGATCGCAATTCCCTTCTTAAACATATGATAATTCATCAGGAAAGAAGACAGAAATTGATGGAGGAAATTCGTGAATTAAAAGAACTTCAGGATGAGGGTAGGAGTGCACGGTTACAGTGTCCACAATGTGTGTTTGGTACTAATTGTCCCAAAACCTTTGTGCAGCATGCTAAAACCCATGAAAAAGATAAAAGATACTACTGCTGTGAAGAATGTAACTTTATGGCTGTGACAGAGAATGAACTTGAATGCCATCGAGGGCTTGCTCATGGGGCAGTAGTGAAATGTGCAATGATCACTACAGACATTACCCAGAGGAAAACACACAAAAAGGCATTAGTGAAAGATTCCTATATGGAATCCTCAAAAAAGACAATTGACTATATGTGTAAAATGTGTCCTTTTACTACATCAGCTCGAAGCATTTTAAAAAAACATGTGGAATATTTGCATCCATCAGCTTGCATAGATCCCTTTGGCAGTCGCCTTAGACTAGATAAAAGAAAAAGGCTCGGTATAGAAGAAGCTTTAAATTTTGGTAGCAGGACTAAACATTTAATCAAGCAAGCATCTGCCTTTCCAAAGACTTCTGTTTTAAAACAAGATCTGAAACGACCATTTGGCTCTGCATTCCAGACGAGTCACTTTGCAAAACTCCACAAGAGACCCTCCAGGATACAGAAGGCTCGGAAAAGCGTTGCACAGTCAGCTGTAAGTGTGTATAGTCAAAGCTCTGCAGACAGGTTTATTTTGAATAGAAATAGCACTGACCCAAATCCTAAAGATTTACATCATGCAGGAAATCTAAAAACTATGCATGTATGTGTTTGTGTGTATATAT
>QLTV01012194.1:2331197-2352210 GCA_003457575.1 Thermophis baileyi
GGGTCCAGAGATGCCATAAGATTTTAGTTTCAGAAGTAGTTTGTCGTGTACCACTGAATCAAAGGCGTTACAAAATTCTATGTAAATTGCGTCTATTTCTTTACCCTGATCGAGTTGTGTAGTCCATATGTTTTTGCAGTGTAGGAGTTGCAGATTACAGGATAATTTTTTCCTGAAACCAAATTGTTTGTTAGAAAGTAGGTTGTTAGTTTCTAGGTGGAGGGTAATGGATTGGTTTATGATTGATTCCATGACTTTGCAGATGACGCAACATAATGAGATTGGTCTGTAATTTTCGACGTTGCTGGGATCTCCTTTTTTGAAGATAGGGATGACTGTGGCTAGTGACCATAAGTTGGGTAAGGAGCTAAGGCTGTGGAGAGCTTTTCAGTCTTTCCCAGGCAAATGTGCTAGTTTGGGAGATTGCTGTTAAATCGGCATAGAACAATAAAATAGTACTTTGACCTCTACAAGTGGATCTGATTGTTTGTGTCTGACATTGTCCTATCCAGCAAGAACAAAGGTTATCAAAAAAAAAAAGAGAGAGAGAGAGATAGACATTAGGTTTACCAATGACAAAATAGGTTTTACTTAGGTTTTTTGTAAGTCCAAATATATAAAATCAAAACTTTATTTCAGAATAAGGAGAAATCCAAATCAGGAAATTGTCAAATTATCATTACAAGTAATCAAACTAGTACTTCTAATTAAAAAAAAACATGTTAGTAAGATGTAAGCTTACTTTGCTTCATCCTATTTGTAAGGTATTGTGCTGAATAGTAGATATTCATTTCAACACCTGCATTTGTTGGTAGAATTTTTTCCCCATAATCATTCTAGTGCAGAGTTCCCCAATTTTTCCAGGTTTGCGAGCCGGCAGGGGGTGGTGTGGAGGGGATGGTTCTTTGTGAGTGGTGGGCAAGCACACATGCGCGCAGCTCCTTTGCACCCGCCGCTCGCACAAATGGAACACGCACAAGCTCTCGCCCACCGCTTTGGCCGGCTCAGTTCTGAACAACAGTGGGCCGTGACCCGGGGCGCTGGGGACCCCTGTTCTAGTGGTTTATTTTCATAGCTTGTAAATCTTTTGCATTTTTCATAGAATAATTCTCCAAATTTATTTACAGCATTTTTAAAGAAATGATGTTTACCTTCATTTGATCTCACTGAAACTTGTGGCTAGAATTCTGAGTTACCAAGAGAATGTTATATGGCTTATTTTAAAATATATTTATGCATTCTTACTGCCTAACAAAAGATTTATATTCTGGTATAGAAGAAAAAAATTAATTTGCAATAATTATTTTTCCCAAATAAAAAAGAATATATTAATAATTCATTGTAGCTACTAATTGTCTACAGCAGATGGCAGCACCTATCTGTCCTTAGTTGATTTAAAAAGCTAAAGAGGATCAGATTTGGATTGGGGCTACTAAATTGGAAAGTCAAAAATAACATCCCACAAGAAAGCACTGAGAAACCCCTATAGTACAGATGCCGAAAATTCTCCTTGTGGAGATATCTGTGTGATCAGTAAGGGTTGCACTTGACTCAAGGAGTCATATCTCTAGCAAGTAGTTATATGAAGGGAAAATATTTTTAATTATAGCTAGTCCAGAATGCAGCAGAATGGACAGTTACAGGCATGTCATGCTTTACCCATGTAATACCTCTGTTCCGGGAGCTACACTACTAGTAGGGTTTCAGATACAACTCAAGGTGCTCATTATCACCTACAAGACCTTTGGTTGCACAGGACTTGGCTATATGAGGGACCTCCTGTCTCTGCTGTAGTGTCTGCCTGTTCCATTAGATATTACATAATTAGCATGCTTTGGGATCAGTCAATTAAACTGCGTTATCTGATGGGACCCAGGAAATGGGCCTTCTCGATTGTAGTGCCTATCCTCTGGAACAGTATCTCACCAGAGGTTCATATTGCCTGTAATTGACTCATTTAAAACCAGTTTTTGCCTTGGGCTCATTTGATTGGTCGGCCCCTTGTGAGAATGCTATTATGCTTGAAAAAGTACTTGTTTTGTTCTTTTATGGATGTTCACCATTTTTTATTTGTTGTGTGCTTGTTTCCATCTGTTTTTGATACTGTACACTGTCCAGAGTCATGGGGTTGAGTGGTCTTGCAGATTTGATAATGATGTTTTAAAAATGTTTGACTTCATGTTTAAAAGAAGTTAATATAACTTTTCAACTAGAATTACCTTGGGGAAGTCTACAGATGGAAGTATCTTTATTCTGTGGCAGAGATCTCTGCTGCACTTTTTTACTGCAAAAAAGGTATACATATTTTCACATACAGGTAGTCCTCGACTTACAACCAGTTGCTTAGTGACCATTCAGAGTTATGATGGACCCTGAAAAAGATACTTATGATCCAGATTTGAAGATGTTCTAGCCATCGCCCTCCTGCCCTAGGTTTTTTTTTTTTGCTGGAAACCAGTATTTACCTACAGTTTCCAATAAAAAATGCCCTTTATGGATAATGGATTCACTTAATGACTGCAGATTCACTTAACAACCATGGTGATTGCTCAATGAGTGCTGCAAAAAAAATATAAAATTGAATTGTAAAATTGACCCACTCAGTGACTGGCATTTAGAACCATAATTCTGGGCTTAATTACAGTCATAAATGGAAGACTACTAAATATATAAAGCAAAGAGGTTGTGTGGGCCTTAAGAAAACCCTAAAATCCACAAAGGAAATACTTTATTGAGTCAACTGAAATATTATCAAAGCTTCATGCTTTCAGATTTCTTAAATTTCATCATCAGGTAGAAACATTTAAACTCAGATTTAAATACAATGAGGACTCTTTGAATCTATACAGAGTATCTTCTTAAATGCATTGAGAGACAGCCTTCAGATACTGAATATCCCATAGCTTGCTCTTTCTGCCCAATGACAAATACATCAATTTTTTTTGGCAAGCAAGAAACAGAATAGAAATCAATATAGCAATTTTTATAGTAACAGACCTGGAGATAATTTAAGCTATTTCATGAATTAACAATAAAGTCAAAACTATATAAAATATGCTTATTTAATGGTGGAAAAGAATCCACCTCCAATAGCAGAGTCCCAGCAAAGATCATGTCTTGGTTACTGCTACATGGCTCTATTCAGTTCCCATTATGCTGGCTTTTCTAAACTAAATTTCAAAATTGTGTAATGATGTTTCAGCCCATTGTCAAATATTTACATTTATTCTTCAAGGAATATCTAGTATATTGTTTTATTCTAGTTTGTCCTGAATAATTTATGTTAGTAAAGTTTGAGCAGAATATCACCAATTATTAACGACTCACCAAGTGAAAATAATAATATCTCAACAACTCTGCAAGCATAATGAAGTGACAGGGTCTCACTCTCCCTCACTGAAGGTCTGGGTGAAAACTTTCGTGGGACTTCTAAACATCAGCAGAGTGGAGTCCATCTGGATTTTGTGGGGGGACCTCATTCCAGAGGGCAGGCATTGCTACAGAAAATATAAGACAGCTGAGTGGCCTGTGATATGAAAGGTAGATATATGGCAGTCAGCATTCATCTTTATTTTGTAAACACAATGTATTAGATTAATATTTATTTATAAGCTTTGCTGATCAGATACAGATGCGAATTTGTTATTATAATTCCTGATCAGGTGGCAATACCACTTGATAATATGAATTTGAAATCAGATTCTAGTGTTTTATGTTTGAGCCCTGCATAGACCAAGTGTTGGGAATCATGGTTCCCTTTCTTGTAAGGCCTATGGAAACCTACGTTTTTGCCTTCAGGAGAATGTTTCACATCAGAGTCCCAGAACTATTTTAGCTCTCAGTAATCTGTGTAAAAGAAGCTAGCATTAGAACAGATAACTAGTGTAATCTTAAATCCCTAGAGTATTTGCTTTGGCAGAAATCTAATCATTTGGTGAGAGTTGGGAAGCAGGGTGGAAAATTTGCTTTGGAAGCTGGCTATCTTGGGAAATCAAGTTTAAGAAAAGGTAAGGAATAAATCAGTGCACAGTAGTGGGACTTGCCTCTGTGTTTTTCAAATAGCATTTTAAATGAAACTTTAGCCTAGTTTTAATGTTTTACCATTGTCATCCCTGAGACAAAGTATACATATGCTTCTTTACTTTTTTGTCATTGTCTGTCTTTTTAGTAATGTCCAAAAATACTATTTGTATACATAGTATGTTGTCCCTAGGATCCAATATAGTTCATATTTCATTCTGAGAATAGAATCTGCATGTTCATATAGTTGTACACAGGCCAATACATTTCTGCTTTTTTATATTCTATTTTTTTCAATAACCTAGAAGGTAGTAAAAAAGACTTAATACTATCAGTCAGCATTCACGTTCCTTTTTCTTTTTTCTTAAGTTTTCTTAAGTCATGGAAGATGCTTGTCCTTAAGATTTTCAGATATTTTTGACACACTTGATTCTATCATATCTACTAATCTGACAAAGTGCCTGAAAGTTAGTCTGTAATAGTAAGTACAGATTTTAGTTTGAAATTACAAATGGTTCTGCTCATAGATTCTTGTAAGTGCTTTGGCAGAAAAATCATGGTGTCCTGTGTTAAGACCAGTTTTTGTACCTGTTGACATTTTTCTTGAAGGTTTGCACATATATGTAGGAATTAGCAAGTAGTATTCTTGCTTTGTTTACAGCATTTTAGATGTTGACACCTGGTTGGCATTGGAGATGAGGAAAAAAGAGAGAAGAGAATAGGCAAGTTATTTGGAGAGAAAGGAACTTAGGTATATTATGCATTTGAATTTAAATACAGTATATAGCTAAGAGTTTATTTTTGCCAAACCAAACATTTCCTGTGGGTTCTTCTTCCTCCTCCTCTTTTTCTTCTCCATGTGAGGCAATATGCATTATTCTGGTACACCTAATTTAAGAAATATTGAGCAATGACTATAGATGATGGCTGAAGTCTTCAACAACTTCCAAGCTTTTAAACTATAGCCAATATATGAGACTCCTTTTAGCATGAAGAACAGAAAACACTTCAAACTAATATATACAAAAATTCTAGTTATGAGTTTTCTCAAAACATACTTTGCATTTAATCATTGATCCTTTTGCATTATGATTGCATGCTGAGAACAAATTATAACATTTCCAATACAGTAAATAACATTTCAAAATTGCCCTGTTCACAAGCAAAGCATGATGTTTGTGTGATCGGTTATAATAGCTTAAAAGTATTAGTGTTTTTTAGAATTATGTATGTTGAGAAATGAAAGTTTAATAGCAAGTTCAAACATATATTTAGTTGTGCATGAAGCTAGAAAACATACTGCAGCATTATGAAGAAGTGTAACATGCATATTTTCTACAGCTTTGTAAAATAATAGAAAGTACAAAAAATCTTAAATGTATTTTCAGGGGCAATAGGTTTGTCAAGAACAATATATATATACTTATATCTATATATGGACTTTTTTTCTCTCAATAGCCATAGATTGTAAGCAAAAAAAATCAAGATCAAGATCTGGAAGCAAGAAAAAAATTCTACCATTACCTCATGGTGCTGATGAAGTTTACATACTCCGGTGCAGGTATATATAGACATATAATAAGTTAATTGAAATAATAGTTTATTAGAGTTTTTATTTAAGTAGATCTATATTCTGAGTATGTACTTGAGATGAATAACAATATTAACTAAATGACTTTCACTATTTTAATAATACAGATATAATCTTAACAAAAGAAGACTGGAATATGTTTTGAGTCTGGCATATTGCCGCATGGTTCAAGATACAGACATGTCATTGAAAAACTCATGTTTGTGTAAAACCAGCAAACCTGAAGTTTTGCAGTTTTCAGTTAATACATTGATGAGAGCCAAAGAGGATATAAAGAACTAATAATGCTATGAGCAAGTACAGTAGTTAAGCACCATCATATCTGCCAGAATCTTCCAAAATTTTAGTAATTTTGTATCTGTTTTCTGCACCATTATTTAACTTTATTGGGTGGAGCAGTACTGTTCTTGTATTGGGTGAAAGAAGTATGCTTTGATCTCTCTGCTATTGCAGATTGCTACAATGTATCAGGTTCATGTCAAAACAAAACTTTCCAACAAATCAACTAAATCATTAATTTTTAATTCCAATTCAAATGCTAGTTATTAATTCTATAAAGTCCTGCTTCTGAATCTAGCATACTTCAGGAAACTACCACTTTATAATATCTCAGGTTATTGCATTCTATTGCTCACTTTCTCTTCCATCAACAGTAAATGTTTATCCAACATAGGATAAACCCTTTAGTTTCTCTCAAAAGATGCACTTCTAAAAGCTTTTTATTTGTTACACTGTCAGTGACAACAGGTATGTATGTTGGACTTTCTCATTGGGAGAACAGGAATTCCTGACATGGGCTTTTACTGTCGCAATGTCTGTCCTTTGAAAACCTCAAGTTTAGATTGGCATTGACCCTGGTGTCTTTTGGGAAAGCTTTAATGACCTGGATGTTTTCCCAGGCAAGAAGTTAGGGAGATTATTTGAACACATGAGGTGCTATCCTTGTTTTTGTTCTTTGTTGCTATTAAACTTTTTTATATTATTTATTCTGTATTTAGAATTTTTATGCTTATGTTATGGCCACTCAGAATTGCTTTTATTGGGCAGCCATATAAATCAAATGAACAAATGAATGAAGTGTGTAGTATTATCTTGGGAAAGGTAATACTAAGTGATTTGTCACTAGAGACAAAGAATAGATGGCGAAGAACACTGTATTGCACTAAATGTGGTTTAACTTTGTATACTGGTTATTCTCCAGTGCGCTGCTTGAAGAATCCAAGCATGGGTTAACTTCTGTCTGATTGCCCAGGGACTGAGTAGAGAAAGTTCTGGCCACGCCTCCTCTGCTCCACCGAGTCCAGTTTTTTTACTCAGTCGAGCCTAGAGGGACGTGTTATTTCTTTCTCTGCTCAATCAGAGGGAAAACAGACAGAATTCTGCGTGGATTCCTTTCTTCGTAGTTTTCTATTGCAGCTTGATTCTTCAAAGACAAGGAGCAGGCGATAGCGGGGAGGCTTCCTCGCCGCCGAGCAGCTAATTAAAATCTGCTGCCAGTGTGTGTACTGGTTTCTCCGGTCCGCCGGCAAGAACCGCCACCACCTGAATTTGACAGCAAAGGCAGCCCGGAGTCACTGCGCGATCTTCAGGTCATACTCCGAAGACCGCAGATTGTCGTCTTAAGCGCCGGGAGAGTTCGCTCCCCTTGCGGGCGCCATTTTGAAGCCATTCAAACTTATTAGACGACCGCGTGTGCCACTAGCTCCATTCGTGTCGCGGTGAGTGCGCTGGTCTCCCGGGGCTCTGGCACGACCACCACCACCTGAATATCTAACATCGAGGAGGCACTGGAGTCCCTGCCTGATTCAGGCCATACTCCTGGAAGATATCAAAAGACTCCAAATTGGAAGATATCTCCTGAGGCCTAAAAGGTTTGGAGCTCGAGCACTGCCTGCTATCTGCGCGCTATGGGGTGAGTGGAAGGGCCACTGGTCCTGCATCGAACCCCTTTGCCCCCCAACTGGGCCCTGTCATCTAATTACCACTGGGTTAGTGGCCTCTTTAGACTCTGCCACCTGAGGCCTTGGAATTCTTAATTCAAGCCAGTTTCAAAATGGCCGACAGATCCAGATCAGATAGATCTGAAGGGCAAGAGGCTTCTACCTCATCCGGAATCACAACTAAAGTAGCTGGTTCCAAGAGGCATAGATCTACTAAAGGGGACCCTAGGCAGAGCAAGGCTCAGAAGGACCCACTCAGAAAGACATGCTCAGCAGAGGATAAGGATGCTGAAAGACGTCTAAAGGCCTTAGAGAAGCAATTTTCCAAAGCAAGGAAGCAGGCTGAGGCCTCCAACCCTCCACTTTCACCTCTGGAGGAGGAGATTGTTATTCCACCTGATCATCCATCTTTAACTATTGCGGCTACTCAGGATTAGTCACCTGATAATGCCAACGTACTTCAAGGGCCCGGGGCAGCGGATTATGCTCTGCAAGCTAATCCCTTTATAGGGCCAGGTCCTGCTACCTTGCAGATTACCTGCATGGCCAGAAGGGTGGCACCATCAGCCATTTTCACCCCTACAGCAGCGGGGCTCCGCTCTGGGGATATCCAGGAGATGGGCCTTTCCCAGGAAATTCGGGACATTATATCTAATGCCATTTCTCAAGGGATAGCAGTGGGCCTTCAACAGAGGCATCATTCCTCTGAGGCTCAGGCACAGGCTCAAGAACCCTGGCCAGCATTGCAGGCCCCATACTCTCCGCACACTTCCATTCGAAGTGAGGAGTCGCTTATGGGGGAGGAGAACATTGCAGACCAGGACCTGTCAGATGATGAAGGTCTGGTCCCCGACCAGCCTGTTTTCACAGGCCTTTTTCGGCCAGCCCTGTTCAAATCTCTTGTTCAAGGCCAAAATGACAGCTAACATGGGAGTGTCTGACGCCCCAGCGGAATCATCCCTGGGTCTAGATCCGGCCAAGGGGTTATTTTCCGAGCCAGTCCTTGAAAGAGAGACTGTTCCTCCTCCCAAGATGTTTGTAGACACTTCAACGTCAATGGAGTCAGCCTGATTCCATCTCAGCTCCCAGTTCCTCTGATAGGAAGCTATACAGTTTGGGGACGGAGCTTGAGGAGCTTTTACAGCTTCCCGCGGTAGACACCCCTGTAGCCAACTTGGCTTCTTCCGCGGTTCTTCTCGCTGAATTTTCAGAGGGATTAAAGTCAGAAGATCGCAAGGCGGAGATAACTCTGCGCAAAACTCACCAGGTAGCCGCATGGTCTATCAAAGCAGCTACCGCTGCATCTTTTTTCAACAGGGCCTCCATCCTATGGCTCCGTCAGATGCAGTCCAGAGTGTCAGGATCTAAACAAATTACTGGCAGCAGCAGAATTCTCTGCTGACGCGACCCTTAATGCAGCCAAGTTTGTGTCCAGGGCCATGGCGGCCAATGTAACATCTCACTGCCTCTTGTGGCTACGCCATTGGCAAGCAGACATGCGTTCTAAATGGCAAGTCTAGCAGCCGCTCCCTTTAAGGGGGGTTATCTATTCGGCGAGGCTCTAGATTCAATTCTTGTGGAGAATAGAGACAAGAGAAAAGTACTGCCTTACATGCACCGGCGAGCGGATCGCCGTACGATTCCTTATTTTCGCCGGCAGCCCTTTCGGCCAGACCCCGGTTTTGGCGCTCTCCAATTTCAGAGGTCATATTATCGGGGCAGACCGCCCACAGGACAGGTCTGCAGGCCGGGACAGAGGTAGGCAGTTCAACCAGTCCATGCGGCCATTTCGAGGCTCCAGCTCCCGGCCCTTTCGTAAGTCTAAGTGACTCCCGGACCGAGGCCCCCATTGGAGGTCGGTTAAGCAGTTCATCCACCAGTGGGAGATCATTACCTCACACGCCTGGATTCTGCAAACCGTGAGGCTCGGCCTCACGCTAGAATTTCTATCCAGGCCCCTGATACGCTTCATTCAGTGCCCTGTTCCTGGCAATTCCATCAAACGAAGTCTAATGCAAGCCGAAATCCAGCATTTGTTGGATATTTCCGCCATAGTGGAGGTTCCTTTGGGACAGAAGAGACTAGGCTTTTACTCCATCCTATTCCTAGTCCCAAAAAGCTTGGGGGGGTTGGAGAGCTATTCTAGATTTAAAAAAGCTCAACATCTATTTAGCGTACAAGTGCTTCAAAATGCAATCCCTAAAATCCATCCTGGGTTGCATCAGGCAGAACGATCTATTGACGTCTATAGATCTCAAGGAGGCCTACCTCCATGTGCCCATACGACCGTCACACAGAAGGTTCCTGAGGTTTTGCTTTGCAGGGACTCATTACCAATACAGAGCCCTGCCATTCGGCCTAGCATCGGCCCCCAGAACCTTCACCAAACTGTTGGCAGCAGTGGCGGCGCACCTCAGGGCGCGACCAATAAGACTACAATGTTATTTGGACGACATAATTATCCAATCATCATCGCCCCTTCGAGCAATCGAGGACCTCCTAATCACGATCCGGACTCTACAGGAACACGGCTTCTCTGTGAACCTCCAGAAAAGCCATCTGACTCCGACCACCAGTCTTCTTCACCTCGGTAATAAACACAGAGACCTGCGAGGTCTTTTTATCACGGGACCGGCAGTCCAGCATTATGTCTCTAGTGACTCTAATTTGGAGGCGGAGATCGGTTCCAGTAGCCGTCCTTTCTCAGTTGTTGGGAAAGATGATCTCCTGCATCGACATCATTCCTTGGGCGAGGCTACACACTTGCACGCTCCAATGGTTCCTGCTGCCACATCAGAGGGCGAACAACAATTACTCCAGAACCAAGGTGCAGGTCCCCTCGTCAGTTCTTCGATCTCTTCGTTGGTGGACTTCCAAGGCCATACGGAGAGGCTGTTTATTCAAGGAGCCCACCCGCATCACAGTAACTACGGATGCCAGTCTTTTCGGGTGGGGAGCCCAAGTCCAGTCCCAGGTGACCCATGGACGCTGGAGTCCGTCGGACTTGACAAACATAAATTGGTTGGCACTTCGAGCTGTCCACTTGGCCCTCCGTCATTTCAAGAACTTGGTGGCTGACAGCCATGTCTTGATCCTGACGGACAATGTGTCCACCAGGTCACACCCCAACCATCAGGGGGGCACACGTTTCAGACGTCCCATGCTGGAGGCAGAACAACTGGGACTATGGGCAGAGCTGCATGTCCGTTCCATCTGGGCAGAGCATATATCAGGGATCTTGAATGTGCAAGCGGGCTGGTTGAGCAAGACCACCATAGACCATTCGGAGTGGCGCCTGCACCCGGATTTGTTCGAGGCCCTGTCCCAGAAATTTGGTCGGCCAGTAGTGGATTTATTTGCTCTTCCGACAAATACTCATCTTCCAAGGTTCTTCTCCAGGTTCGCAATGCCGGGGGCGGAAGGGGTCAACGCTCTCCGCAGCCCTTGGCCACAAGGGCTCTTGTATGCCTTTCCTCCTCTCCCTCTCATTCCGAGGGTGGTAAGGAAGGTGTTAGCGGAGAGGGCGGAGATTTTTCTCGTCGCCCCTCATTGGCGCAGACGCCCTTGGTATGCGGACCTGGTCAACCTATTGGTGTCCCGCCCCTGGATGATTCCCAACCACAGGATCTCTCTCAGCCAGGGGGCTTTGCTCCACCCAAATCCTCAATGGCTCCAGTTAGCCATCTGGCACTTAAGAGGGACATCCTGAGGAAGGACAAATTCTCCAGGAAGGTGATACAGACCATCCAGAAGAGCTTCCACTAATCGCATGTACAGTGCTACCTGGTCTGCATTTTGTAGTTTCTGTTCCAAACGTCACATCAATCCAATTTCAGCATCAATCCCACAGGTCCTAGACTTTTTGCAGGAGGGGTTGGATAAGGGTCTTTCACCTAACACCCTTCACAGGCAGGTAGCTGCTCTGTCTACTGTATTGACATATGAGAATTTACAATCACTTACTCATCATCCCAAGAGTACGCAGTTTCCTTAAAGGGGCTGCTAATTTGAGGCCTCCTGTTGTGCATCGCTATCCTTCCTGGGACCTCTCCCTGGTTCTGCAAGCACTTACCATTTGAACCATTGAGGACGACTAGTCTCCGGTTCCTGAAATTTTAAAATCACATTCCTGGTTGCAATAACCTCGGCCAGGAGAATATCTGAGTTGGCAGCCCTCTCAGTTCGTCAGGACTTATGTATTTTCCATCCTGACAGGGTGGTTCTCAGACTGGACCCCTCCTTTATTCCTAAAGTTAACTCCTGGTTCCACAGGGCCAGGAGGTTATGTTACCAAATTTCTGACCCAAGCCTAACCATCCTCTGGGGGGAAAAATGGCATACTTTGGATGCCAGGAGGGCCCTCCAAATACACATTAAAAGGACTGCCTCTTTTCGGAAGACTGAATCGTTATTCGTCTCCTTTCAACCTGCATCCATGGGTAAGAAAGTCACTCCATCAACTATAGGCCGCTGGCTGAAGGCGTCCATCGCCAAGGCCTATGAAATTCAGACTAAAACGTTACCTGGCTGGATCACGGCACACTCAACCAGAAGCGCGGCTACGACAGCAGCATGGGCCACGCAGGCCTCGATCGAGGATATTTGAAGGGCGGCGACGTGGTCATCCCCATCACCTTTTATTAAGCACTACAGACTAGATGTTTTTGCCTCTGCAGAGGCATCATTCGGCAGGAGAGTGCTACATAGGGTTCATTCCATCTCGGAAACCCTGGACCAACCCTTGAGAGATTAAGCTTGGGTATATCCCATGCTTGGATTCTCCAAGCAGCGCACTGGAGAAGGAACGTTGGCTTACCTGAACGTTGTTTCTCTGTGCGCTGCGGGAGAATCCAAACCCGCCCTGGTGACTGTCTTGGTCCAGGGTCTACAGATTACTGGACTCACTGACATAATGGATTTATTGGAGGTCTACGCCTTCGTAAACAAACTGGACTCGGTGGAGCAGAGGAGGCGTGGCCAGAACTTTCTCTACTCAGTCCCTGGGCAATCAGACAGAAGTTAACCCATGCTTGGATTCTCCCGCAGCGCACAGAGAAAGAACGTTCAGGTAAGCCAACGTTCCTTTTCTAGCTAGTTAGTAGAAATACCCAATATTCTGCTAAGTGTGATATTTTGTGTTGATCTTAAGGAAAAGAATCGATTCATGGGTACAGCTGCACCTTGGACATTTTAATGTACAGTACCCATACTCCAGTATGCCAGAACCTTCACTTATGAATATTTTTACCTTGTTTCACAGTTTATCTAGATCTATCATGTTTTTGATGTATCCAAAAATGAAATTCTTAGGGAAGAAAGCTTACCACTGCTAATGAGTCATTAACCATGGATTATGTACAGAGATAAAATTTGGTTATAAAATTATAGCAATTTGTGCATCAAGAACAATTTCAATCCAGAATAAAGATTCACTGTATTAACATACATAAAATCCATATTTGGACGATCTGTGTGCTAAAGGAAACCTTCCTTATGTTACTTTGTGCAATCACTATACTGGATACAGAGCTGCTTAAAAACATTAATGTACTTTGTTTGGATCGTTTAAAAACTATATAGGTTTTGTGGTCTAGTATTTCGAGGACCCTTATCTATTCAAGAAGATTGGATAAAGCACCTTCAACGCCACATTGTCAACGCAAATCTTCCTCGGACTGGGGCTGGCATGGTGGAAGTGACATCACTGCTTAAAAAACCTGCCTCAATCACTGAAACTTCATTTTCTTTCCTGATGGCTGAAGCAGCTTCATAGAATATGGAAACACTTCGTATTGCATTGGATGTACATTTGAAATCCTTTTGTTAGTTTTTTTAAAGTTAAATTATCTGTTTATAAAATTTGAAGCAAGAAAATGGGAGTGGGAGGAGAATGACAGTTAACATCCAAACAATTGAGTACTTAACACAGTTACCGTAAGTAGTCTTTATATTTTATATAGGGTGGAAGATGTATTTTTAAAGTTTACTATGTTTTTGGGTCAATTACTGTGTTCACTATTGATACAAACCCATCACACATAAGAAGATGTTTTTAAATTGTTGCACATGGGATCTTACGATACGTTTTATGAAATGAAAGCATTCTTTACAGTGTTACCAGAATCAATGCTTTGTTTAAAAAAAAAAAACTTGCTTAGTAAAATATTTTATTTTGTTTGTATGTATGTAGTGTTTTGTACAATACCAAGAAATGCTAATGCAATTTATTAAATTTAGGGCATTAAAAATCATGTACTTCATAGATCAGGAGACTGTTCCATTCAAATAGGGCAATTAGTACTACTTAGCTGTGTATGTGTTTTTTAATCACACAAGACTTTTTTACTAAAAGTGGAGGGAAACTTGTTAAACAAATTTCTAAAACTTATGTACATAATACTGGAAATTATTTGTGGTAAGGAACGATTCTTTACTTCACTTGCATTTCTCACTGACAATAAAATGGTGCATCCATGCTACCTCCAACTTTGTCAGCAGTAATGGTATTTACCCTTTCCATTTGTAGCATCACATACTCATGGTTTTCTTTATTGTAGAACATGCTAATGACATTGTTTCTTTATGCTTTGCTTAAAAGTATGTTGCTTATACAAGTCATTTTGTTGCCTTTTATTTAATACTATAGAAATGTATTAAAAGCATTGCTCACTACATGGCTTAGGTTAAACTAGCCTTTTTGCAGTTGTTTTTAAATAAATCATAATATCATTGGACACAAATAGAAAAGTTTCCACATATGAAGAGAATGTTTACAATTTGAATTTTAGAATTTGTTTTGGGTGTAATTATATGTATGAAAACTGTAACACTATGCTCATGCTAAGGACCTATTTACAGAATTATTAAAATAAATGTGCTGTGAGGATAGAAAAATATGGTGCAAGTGTCTTGATCAAAATTAATATTGGCTGTTGACAAAAATGTCACTTTTCAGCAAATAAGCAAATTCCTCTTTGAAAACTGGTTCTGTAATGCAAGTAATGTTTCCTTTTATTCATGTAGGGTGATTAATACTGTAGTTAAGCCAAGGAAATGCATTGATATTGTTTTGCGTGTAAATAAAATTATAAAACAGTTGAGATGTGAGGAGTATTTTGGTGGAGAATATACATACCTCACAGCCAGTGAAATTGCGTTCCTCATGGTATATCTCCATACCAAGACTATATCTCTAAATAAAAGGCTAAAAGAAAATGTGATATTTGTCTGTAATATGAAGTAATTCTTGTTCTGCATTACGTACATGATCTGAAGTTGATTAATCTCTTCTAAATACATACTATAGAAAGTTTTAACGTGAAGTATGTTCAAAATATATCATTCACAGGGGAACTAATATCTGGACAGAATCCACTGTTGTATAAATTGCTTTTTCCCCATATTCTTCTACAGAATTGTATGTCACCAAAAATTCCACTTTTCCAGAGGAGTTTTGAAACCACAGGAATAAAACTCCACCAATGCAGTGCCGTTAAGATGGCAGGAGGAATAGATACTGTTCTATTTGATTTGATTTCTTGCAATGATTAGAATAAATCAACCCTTCCAGCCTGGACAATTTTCAGTCAGGTAGACATCAGCTCCCAGAATCCTCAGCAACAGCCATGTCGAAGTTCACATCTAGAAGGAATCCAGGTTGGGGAATAACTAACAGATCTATCAAAATGAATATCATGTATTTTAATCAAATTGTTTTTTTATTTGATAATGGTTTTTAAGATCAGGCAATGAAGATAAGAAGGAAAGTATTTCACATGACTGAGGCATGAAAAATCACAGTACAGACAAATCATATATATGGATTAGAAGTGGGACAACTACAAAGTTCTTTATTGTCCATTGTATAAACTACAAAGCAGAAAATTGCTAGAGTTATGGGTGACCCAGTGCTTTAGCAAATTAAATTTTAAATGGAAGAAAACTATTTTTTCTCCCTTATATTTCAGAAATACCAAATACATTTAATAGCAACATATGGTCTTCTCTGTATTATCAATCACTATATGCTACATAGTCTATTCAGAGCAAAAAATCATACATTTTGTTAGGTTACTACAGCAAGGGTGTCAAACTCGCCGCGTCACATTGCCGTCACATGTTTTGTGACTTTTTCCCATTCGCAGAGCTGGGGTGGGCGTGGCCTGCGCGTGATGCATCCGGCCCATGGACCGCCATTTTGACACCCCTGTACTACAGCTTTGAACTGGTAAATTCAGGCAGCTTTCCAATTCTGATCAAACCTAGAACTAAGAAGAACTAATCAACTGGTTCCCTTGTATCACTATATCAGTTTCTAAAAATTTCAGTATGGATATTGGCATGGGCTTCTTTTATTTTTGGCTGGACCTAGGTAACTTTTGCTCTGGTCCAGTTCTGCCTTTATTTCTCTCTAACATTATTGTTGACCACACTATTCTGAGCCAGCTCCAGAGTCTCCATTTTATGATGGTTCTCTTCCTTTCTCCAATTCCAGTCAGTGGTGGTTGTGCGGGAGAGATCACTCCCTAAGCCCTCCTGTGTGAGGTGGTGCCACAGGGTTCTACACACTCTCCCCTCCTTTCCAACATCTACATGAAATCACTGAGTGACATTATGCATCATTTTGGGGTTTGGTATCATCAGTATGCTGATGGTACCCTATTCTGTCTTTCACCACGGGCCCAATAAGTGAGGCTGTCAGGTCTACCCCTGTGCATGGAAGTTGGATGGGTTTGGATGGGAAAGAACCGTCTCTGATGTAATCCTAACAGACTGAGTGACTGTAAGTGTCTGAACTGCCCAGATCTGGAGATACACCATCTTTTACTTTGGATGGGGTTGCATTTCTCCTTTCAAGGTCGGTATGAAACTTGGGGGTCTTCCTGAACTTGCAGCTTCTGCTTGAAGAGCAGATGTTAGCTGTGGCTAGGAAGGCCTGTGTACAACTCTATCTGATGTGGCAGTTATGCCCTTTCCTAGATCCGAGGACTCTGGCTCATCAACTAATCAACTTGTGGCTTGACAACTACAATGCTCTCTGCATGGGGCTGCTCTTGAAAATCACCTAGAAGCTTCAACTACAGGTAGTCTTCGACTTAAAACAGTTCATTTAGTGACCATTCAAAGTTATAATGACACTGAAAAAAGTGACTTATGACCATTTTTCGCAGTTACAACCTTTGCAGCATCCCCATGATCATGAGATCAAAATTCAGATGCTTGGCAACTGGTTCATACTTATGACCATTGCTATGTCCCAGGGTCATGTCATCCCCTTTTGCGACCTTCTGACAAGCAAAGTCAATGGGGAAGTCCGATTCTGTTAACAACCGAGTTAATAACTTATCAAACTGCAGTGATTGATCTAACAGCTGTGGCAAGGAAGATCTTAAAATGGGACAAAACTCACCTAACAAATGTATCACTTAACAACAGAAATTTTGGCTCAATTGTGGTTGTAAGTCAAGGACTACCTATAGTCCAAACTGGCAGCATGGGGGAGAGGCTCTATACTTCATTTTGCTTGTCATCTTTTTCTCTCTCCTTTTTTAATGTTTTATTCTAATTTCTTTGTTTCTTGTGAGCCGAACAGAGTTGTTTAGAGTCGGGCAGCATATAAGTTTAATTGATGATGGTGATTAGATTTCACTTCATAATTATTCAATGCATGCAAATTTATAGATTTCCCATTCAACATTTTATATACTACGGATATTAGAGCTTTTCTTGTCCTAATGTGGTTGGGTGTGTGTGTGTCAATACACTAGTATTTCAGGGGAATTTAGTAACATTTTTCAAATGGCTTGATTTTTACAATTGTATTTTAACTCTCCCAAAGAGACATATAGATAGGTAGCATCCAGTTTTATCTTCGCAACATAATCACAATCCCATATTGTCTGTAGGTATTCATTCTTTCCAGCCTATTAGGCCATTGAAAGTAATGATAAATTTGTACTTCCTAAATTCTAACCTCCTTCATCTGCATCTCTGAAGTACTCTCAGCATATTGAAAGGTGGAGAATTCATTCCTGTAGACATACTTGGTAATACCAAACAATTAGTTATATAGCTAAATATTTATTTGTGCTCTAAAAAAAACTTTGTAAGTGGTAGATTTTGAGTAAATATAATGTCTATCTGCATTCTCTAGGTGACAATATGTAACAGGTTAATTAATGGAAAATTGATTTACTTCAGTCAAATGACTGGTATTGCTGAGTTTATAAAATGTAGAATTCTGGCCACATTTTAATTCCCGACCTGTGCTCTTGATTAATGTTAAGTGTACAATTCATTAAATGGCTTTGGTGATGTGTGGTAGGAATGAGGAATCTTGTCCTCCAGATATTATAGAAATGTAATTGTCAACAGCCTCAACGGGTATGGTCATTGATGGGAGATGCTAGGAAATATAATTGTGCATCATCTCGAGAAATAGACTTTGGTTCTTCTAGTGCCTAAGGATTGCGCTGTGTAGAATGTTCCCATGTGACTAAGTCTTTAATGAACTGATAATATCCATAAATGAATGGATGCTCAATTATAAATGCCCTCATACAAGTGCAGGCATGCGTGCCTTATTCCAGGCTCAGTAAAAATACCTATTTTCTTTCTGGTTCAATTTCATAAACTGAAAGGAATTTGGTGTTTTTTTTTTTAAATAAATCAGTTTATTGTAATATTATTGCTAAAGCCTAACTGTAACTTACATCGTATTTGGAAATTCTGAAACTGTCTTAAGAGATTACAAAGATTCTATTAGCAGTAAATGCATTGTGTGCGCGTGTGCACATTTTTATGTTTTAATTTTCACAGTTGGCATATCTATGGGTGGCCCATTTTTCTTGGTATTTTGGTTAAAAATGTGAGGGTCTGTTTATCTACAGATGGGCCTATGTGCCAATACAAGTAGACACTAGTTATAGTGTAAAGGGAGGTTAAATTTTGAGTGGTTCAGGTGAACTTTCCATCGACGCTGTACAGGTAGTCCTTGACTTATGACCATTCGCTTAGCAACCTTTCAAAGTTATGACAAAACTTCGAGTGGGTACATATGAGCCCTTTCTGATGTTCAACCCCCCCCCTGTGGTCACATGACCACATTTCAGGAGCTTATTACAACTGGCCTGCATTGTAGCCATTTCCTTGCAATGTGTAGCAAAACCAGCCCATAACTAATAATTGGTTTGCTTAACAATCACAGGGTTTGCTTAATGACCACCACAAAAAAGGTTATAAAATTGTGACAGTCATGATGTGGGTGACCCGGTTTATGGCGATCACAACTTCCAATCTGTCAATTTTTCATTTTGGAAAGTGATCTCGGGTCAGTAAGGATAGATGATGCCCAAGGTGAAGCCTCAACAGAAGAAAAGAATCGAACTGATGCCAGAAATCATGAGAGAAGACACTTTTAGTAATTTTGGGGGCCACCCTGAGAATGGTCTCAAAATGAGTTGCAACTTCCATGGTGTTGGAAACTGAGCAATAATTCGGCATGAGACACGAACCTTTGTCAAGCATTTACCTCCATGAAAGATTCCTTTGGATACATGGTGTACTGTAGTTGTTATAAAGCTTGGCCCACGTTGTACCTTTGTTCTGCGTTAATTTGTTTTAATATATCTTCATTCTTGGCTCCCTCTTCAGGGACTGAGAACAACAGTTAATGTGAGATGTGGTCTTGGTTACCAGAAGATGGACCCAGTCTAAAAGCTTGCTAGAGCATGCAAAATTGTCTTCTGTATGCGATGTAAATGTGTGATTCTTATAACTCATTTTCTTCGTAGCTAATATATAATTGTTGAAATGGTTATTCTTGTAGATGAAGTTAATAGGCCACTGAATTGGGTGGGGCTATTTCCACAGGATATGGAAATTTAAGCCCTGCCTTCTGACTAGAAGAATTAGCTCTTTCCTGTCTGATCCATTTTCTAGAGAACAACAGCTTCTTAAGGTAAGTCAAGTGCTCTTTTATAATTAAATGCCAGTTTATTCTTAACTTACACGAAGCTTATTTTTTAGAGAAATGTTGTAATTAAAGTTAAGGCATTAGGAAATTAGACATTAAAAATGTGTAAATTGATGTTAAGATGTGTGTATGTTGGTGTGGGTGATGTGTGAATGTGCCTTCAAGTCAGTATTGATTCCTGGTGACTGACTATGTCCTTGCAGTTTTCTGGCAAGATTTCAGAAGTCTGCTTGTCAGGGCTGAGAGAGAATGGCTGGCCCAAGGACTAGAACTCACCATCTCCTGGTTTCTATCCTAATGCCTTAACCATTATACCAAACTGCCTCTCTTAAAACATAAGTAGCCATATAAATATACCATGTTTTATCAGTTTTAGTTTAGAAAAAAAAATCTATCTTCTGATATAGTGCTGTAGGATAGAAACTAAATATAGTTCTTGGATCTGGTTGAAATCCAATTGCCAGTGCAGAATGTCAATTAATTTAAGCAATCACACATGTTTGCAGTTATTGTCACCTTTTATGGATTTGGTGTCAGGAAACTCACATTCAGATGGAGAGACATTTACTTCCTCTTCATACATGTGTAGCAGCCAAGGGAAGTAACGACATAGTACTGATTAGCTGTTCAGATGGAAAAAGGACAGAATTAATGCTTTTTTTTTAATGAAATGGTAATGAATGCAATGGCTAGTTCTTTGCATACATATGCATCTAGAAGTATATTATTTGATTACCAATAGGGATTGGAGCTGACATCATATAATGATGACTATCGTCACCTGAAAGGATTTCAATTCTAACTCCTTCCAAGAGCTAGAGATTTGTTCCGAGGCCCAACCTTTCTTACCTGCCTTATTTCTCAGTGTCCCTATTCATATTTTCTTATCTGTTCTGTAGATTGTGGTTAGAGCTGTACTTTTCCCTTGAGCTTCTTGCCTGAAACCTTGCTCTCTTTCATCTACTTGTCATTACTACACTTCTGTCTTGCTTTTGGGGGGCGGAGAGCAAGGATTTAGCATTTGCTTATTCACTAGAAAAAGAATTTACTTGAACTTTTAGCTTATAAAATTAGATTACAGATTACAGATTAATAGAGTTGGAAGGGACTTTATAGGTCATCTAGTCCAACCCCCCGCTCAAGCAGGAGTCCCTACACCATTTCAGACAAATGACAGTCCAATCTCCTCTTGAAAGTCTCAAGTGTTGGAGCTCTCACAACCTCCGAAGGCAAGCTGTTCCACTGGTTGATCGCTCTCACTGTCAGAAAGTTTCTCCTTATCTCCAGGTTGAATCTCTCCTTGGTCAGTTTCCATCCATTATTCCTTGTCTGGCCTTCTGGTGCCTTGGAAAACAGCCTGACCCCCTCCTCTCTGTGGTAGCCCCTCGAGTATTGGAACACTGCTATCATGTCTCCCCTGATCCCTATCATTGATACATGCCAATTGCCAAGAGCCTAAATTTTGATCACATGTCCATGGGAATGCTG
>QLTV01012194.1:2352233-2365414 GCA_003457575.1 Thermophis baileyi
TCTATTCTATTCTATTCTATTCTATTCTATTCTATTCTATTCTATTCTATTCTATTCTATTTTACTCTTGGTGTGGTCTTACTAAGGCTTTTTTGAGTGGTATTAGTACCTCCCTAGATCTAGATTGTATCCCTCTATTAATGCAGCTTAGGATTGTATTGGCTTTTTTGGCTGCCGCTGCACACTGCTGGCTCATGTTTAGTTGGTTGTCTATTAGGACTCCAAGATCCCTTTCACAGTCACTGCTATTGAGTGTGGTTTCACCCAGTTTATATGTATATTTTTGGGTTTTCTTACCTAAGTGTAGGACTTTACTTTTCTCTGCATTGAATTTCATTTTATTAGATAGGGCCCAGTGTTCAAGTCTGTCAAAATCCGTCTGGATCCTGAGCCTGTCCTCTGGGGTGTTAGCTATTCCTGCCAGCTTGGTATCATCTGCAAATTTGGTTAGTTCCCCTTCTATTCCCTCATCTAGGTCATTCATGAAGATATAAAATGTAGCAAGTGACTCCAGTTTGTATAGGATAACCCAATATTAATAATTACCATTGATATGTGGCACAGTTGAGTTAAATTGTGTGATGTGTGGATTACTTGAGGAGTAGACAGCTAATGCCCATTTTGCAGCATCCACATTCTAATTTCTACAGCTTTTTTTTCTTGGTGAGCTAAGTTGACAAAATGGAGCAATTAACTGGGTTTTGGGGTTTCCATTATTGGCTGATGAGGTTGAGATAGTTTAACTCTATGCAAGACTGGTTGTATTTTGGGCTCAGTCCTGCTCTGGAGGAAGAATGGAAATATGACTGGATCAATGAATGCCCCTTTTCAATGATATACTAACTATCCTTCTCTTCTTCCAGTGATATGGTTAAACATGATGAGAGAACCGGATCTGTAAGAGGTTACCAAGTGCTTATAGCAATGTATAATTTCTAGTAGCTGATCCATCTTACAGTTAAGAGTAATGAACTATTTTTTTAATCATATGAAATTAGAAAAATGTTTGCATTATAAATATTTCTAATATATGGTGATTCAGAAAGGATACAGAACATTCTATTAAAAGAGCTGTGGTGGCGCAGTGGTTAGAATGCAGTATTGCAGGCTAATTCTGCTGATTGCCAGCGGTTCGATTCTCACCGGCTCAAGGTTGACTCAGCCTACTATCCTTCCGAGGTGGGTAAAATGAGGACCTAGATTGTTGGGTCAATATGCTGACTGTGTAAACTGCTTAGAGAGGGCTGTAAAGCACTATGAAGTGGTATATAAGTCTAAGTGCTAGTGCTATTATTGTATGGAATCTTCTTTCAGATTGTATAGCATGCATCATGCTTTACGTGTGTGTGTGTGAGAGAGAGAGAGAGAAAGAGAGAGAATACTACTATTACTACTGAGATGCCATTCACATGATCTAGATTATTAATATCTGATACTCAAAAGCTTTAATAGAAATAGCACTTAGACTTATATACCGCTTTACAGTGCTTTACAGCTCTCTCTAAGCGGTTCACAGAGTCAGCATATTGCCCCCAATAATCTGGGTCCTCATTTTACCCACCTCGGAAGGATGGAAGGCTGAGTCAACCTTGAGCCTGGTGGGATTTGAACTGCCAAATTGCAGGCAGCCGGCAGCCAGCACAAGTAGCCTGCAGTACTGCACTCTAACCACTGCACCGCCATGGCTCATAAAATAAAAGAAAGCTAGTAGATATCTAGTTATAGTTTTTATTGCTGATGCAAGATATTTTATTGGAGAAACAGGATGCAAAAAATACATTTTGAGAGAATTGTTTTTCTAGAGTTTTGTTACAAGCACACTTTTTAGACATTTAAAGTAACTGCCCTTGTAACTGTATCTCTTAATTATCTATTACTGTATCTATTGTTGCTGTGTCTCTTAATTAACAAAAACAAATTATTACCGGTATGTTCACTGAAGTTCAACCCAATACAGCTTGTTTAGCCTTCTATTTATGCTAGGAAAAAAAGCCTACAATTTTCATTTCTGCTCATTCTGACTGGAATGTGAAAAGGAAAGACTGATAAAGCAAGGTATGAACTGATCGGATTAAACTGATTGTGCCAACATAATGTAGTGTAACGCCACTTACTTGAACTCCCTTTCTTATGCCTTTTTCCATGAAGAAGCCAGTAATGTCATGTAAAATGTAGAGCTAACTACTTGGTTGTAGAAGCTGTAAGAAACACAATTAAAACTCGAGTAGCAAAAACGGGAACATCATCAACAACAAAAAATCAAGTTCACTGTCTACCTTGTTACTGTATTTGCTGTTCATCCCTCAGTTAAGCAGTTAAGCAGCTATATAGATCATAACTTCATAAATTATATCATTGAAATTTAATATAGCTGAAAGTTATTAGAAAATATTGGCTGGAAACACTATTAGCAATAAAAAAGCTGCACTGCAACTTTAATATGGAATGGCCAGCATTTCTTGCATACTGATATTTATTTGTGTGTGCTTGCATGCAAGACAGCTCTTTATGAAGACTCATGTCGTTCTTTGCTGGCATAGCCGAATTAATAGTTGACATGGTTAATCAAGAAAGAACCAAGGAAGTAAAATATTACTTCCCACTACCTTGCCATGGAAAAGTTTTGATTCCTACTAAGTTAGATGTTGTCCTCTAATCCCGTCCTTACTGGCGAAACCTTAAATAAAAACACTTCAGTATAGGTATAAAGGCCCAAACAGTGAAGTTCTATTTAATAATGAATGTTTAAGACGTCACCAAAATAGTCATTAAAAATTCAAGCCAATTTCTGATATTTTTTTTCTGGAAATATGCCAGATAAGCTCATACTATCACCACCAGAAGCAAACAAATTAAGATACCTACAGGCTAACATAATTTCTTTGCAATATGGAGCAGATGGCAAATGATTTAATTAGGGGTGAAAAAAAAATGCTGGCTTTACAATTCCAATTGCTCAAGGTGTTGTTTTATAAAATAGAGTATGAACACTGTGATGTCAATGTACTACATTTTGAGATCTTGGCAGTTACTAAAATGAAATTACAGCCATATTAAAAAAAAGAAAAAGAAACAAGAAAACAAATCCTGAAAGATGGGTTAAATTTAAGCCTGGTCTATCTGTCCTCTGAATAACCCTTCTGCTACTACATGAGCATTGCCTCAAGTTTCACAAATAGCTGTTACCACAAATTTTCAGCCCTGATGTTATTTTTGAATTCTAAAGCATTGCACTTTTGAGGATCAAATCTTTTGCATTTCCACTTTTCACTATGATGTGTTTATGAAAAATCATAGGAGCAGCCCTTTCATTGTTTCATTCATTATGGAGTTAATAGTAGTGTACTAGCACTACTATGACAGTAAATAGCATCATGGAAGACTGAAATTCATCCCCCCTGCTATAAGCAGTCAGCACTGTTAAGGGTTGAATACATAGGCCATTTTTTTAGGACACAAATGAACATCTTTCCTCCAGACAGGAATTGGTCCTTGTTGCCAACCTGTTTTAGGCCTCTGTGGATTGCAGAGGGCATGGCAGTGACATCACCAGAAGCTGTGTCACTACATGTTTTTTGGCCTTTTTAAAATGCTTTTAGTAGAAGTTGTTTTAAAGCAAAATATATGGATTAAGCCTACCAGAGGTTTAACTTTTTGTTCTCTCAACCTGAAAAGTCGTCCTGCTGAAAATCAAACGATTTGCTTCCAAATTTCACAAGCACCATCTTTGGAGGGTCTGATGATCCAAAAGAGAGTTTGGGGCCATGAATAAGCTACAGGTTACGAGTTGCTCGCCCTCTGTTTCAGTTGGCGTGCTTCAGATCCAACAACAATGGCTTTGCGCCAGATGTGATGAGATACTCTCTGCATAGTTCCATTTGCACTATGTGACTCCAGCAAGGAAAAACCTCCCTCGGTTAAGGCTGTGAATACCCAGGTGGTGTCATAATGGTTTGTAATGCTAAAGAATGTCCGCATAGCTGCATCCTGGAATTCCTATCTGGGTTGCAAGAGGTCACAAAGTCAGCCTCTTGGAAGTTCTGGGTCTTGGGAAAAGAGTTAAAGGCTGCTGTTTTAGAGAAATGTTTTCTGCTTTTAGGTAATGGTGGGGCTCATGCCTTGTATTCAACTTCTTAGTGACGGGGGGAGGGGGAGAGAGAATACACACAATATTATTTGGGGAAACTGAGAGTCTCAATTGGAGATATGTAGCCTGCCCAGAATTCTCAGGGCTTGAAGGTTTGTCAGCTGTGGCGTTTTTCTTTCTTCAGCTGTATTATGTCTATTTTAGAAGTTTACAGTTATGTTGACAGAAGAAGAATTGGCCCTCTTTTGACTTTTTTTTCCCTAATTTTCCCTTATCTTTGCGACTAAATGTTATCAGAGCTTACTCACTGTGAGTGAGTCCTAGTTACACATAAAGGGAATCTGGATGAGACCACATTTGGAAGCTTATTTCCTTTATTTTATATGAGCCCTCGTGGCGCAGTGGTCAGAGTGCAGTATTGCAGGCTAACTCTGCCCACAGCCAGGAATTTGATCCTGACAGACTCAAGGTTGACTTCACCTTCCATCCTTTCAAGGTCGGTAAAATGAGGACCTGGATTGTTGGGAATAATACGCTGACGTTGTAATCTGCCCAGAGAATGCTGTAAAGCACTGTAGGGCATTTTATATGTCTTAAGTGTTATTGCTATTGTTATTTTCTAAACAAATTATCAATTTACAACCTGCCATTGTAATTCTTCTGTGGCTATTTGGAGAATAAAAGTCACCCAAGTCCATCTAATGGAAATTCACTGCCACAGTTATTTTTGCTCTTAATGGAGGTCTAAGGGCCACAAAAACATGATTATTATAGTCCACAAAGTGGACTCTAGATAAGAAGAACGTCTGATATTCCCTACTGTGATAAACTGCTAATGTTATCCTGAAAAAATCAGGAGAAAGATGGTAGTGTTGTCTATAGACAATGCACATTATTAAGAGGCAATGGAGTTGACACTAACCATTTCTATATTCTTTTACTATAATATATATATAGCTGTTCACCTAAATAGTTACTTTAAAATAACAAAAATAATTATAGCAACAACCTTCAGATGAAAAGTTTGTTTCTGTTTAGAATGATTTGTGAACAAGGTCATTTATTTATTTGATGTTTATCCCACCTTTATTATTTTGTAAGTAATGCAAGACAGCGAACGTACATAAGATTCCTTCCTCCTCCTATTTTCCCCACAACAACAACCCTATCTGGGGTAGGATCAAACCTATTGTTATGTCCAATGAATATAAAGCAAGGTTCAGCACTGGCCCATTTGTTATGGTTAAAAGGAACTTCATGGGCTGTAAATTTTGTCTTACCAAGTGTTCCTGTTCAAATTAATCCAGTTTACCACTTCTAGTCAATTTCAATACCATGTCTACGCTAGATTGATTGTTCCAAAACGGTTGTTTTACGCATATTCTGACAAATATTCACGTTTTGCCTAAGGTAACACAGGAGAAACCTTCCATTTCATTGCTTACCCTTTGCAAAAAGTAATGTGTTTCTTTATCTTTGTCGTTTAACTGAGAACTTATTGTTGCTAGTTAATTTCTGAGGCAAGCTGATAAAGTCCAGTTTGTGTTTTTCGCCAGCAAACTGTCAGGCCAAGAAGAAAATTTTTGATCCTCTGTCTATCAGACTCCAAGGCAATTGATGGCATTACATGGACCACGCATTCCGGATCTGCTGAGCCCCATAAAAATCAATAGTTTTCCATTATCGGGTCTGGCTGGGTCACTAGCCTGTCAATGAGCTGTTACAATTATCGTCCAAGGGTGAACCTAACCAGTCAATTGCTGCTGACAAGAAGAAAACATGCTGACAGGCCCACACCAACAGAGCAAGTCAGAAGGCAGATTTGCACTTCATCAAAAGAGGCTGGGAGTAAGGCCATTGACAAGATGTAGGGCATGTACCAGGGCGACTCTGGAATTAAACCTCAATCTGATACACGCCCCACACACCTGAAGGCTGTTCTCTGGGTATTTCCTCTCCTGATCAGGTTCATTGTGACATCCCAGAAAGGATTGAGATCCTTTCGAAAACCCTGACTTAAAATGGGCCCTGAGGGAACTTCCTTTAAGATCAAACATTGGCTGAAGAGCCAAGAGGTTTGCCATCTACTTTTGCCTGACTCCTTGTCTAATAATGACTTCCAAGTTAATCAGCTGCTATAAAAGGAAGGGAATTATCCTAATATGGTATTTAAACTTTTAATAAACTTCTTAAAATGTTACATCCATATTTTCACGTTTTATGACTCTGGTTCTGTGTCTTTCAACATTCAGGTTACATTGGCTTTCTCTCAGCAATTAACAGTAGAAGAGAGAGAGCGAAGGAAGGAAGGAGAAAAAGGAAAGAAAAAAAATTGGAGGGAGAAGGAAATAAAAATGGAAGTCTAGAGCTGTAAAGCACTTTGCTCGTAAGTTATAATGAGAAGTAGTCCTGTGACTTTCTTCCGTGGTTCAAACCTCATATCAGGTTTCTTATAGTATTAATTAAAAAGAACTTTTTAAAATAAAATGATACATAGTTTATCCCCCCTTACCCCCCCCTCCCCCTCCTCTCCCATGTGAGTCTTTGGGCTGAAGGGAATTCAGGTTAATATGTTGACACGCGTAACAACGTGGGGTCATGTTGCACCGTATGCTCGGCTGCTTTGCTTGAGCACCGCCTCTGACAGGTTCCTAATCAGCCACTGCCCTTAAGGCAGAGGCAAAAGAGAGGGATTTTAATTACTGCTGCAGCGCAGGATTTGCCAGCATTAAATAGAGACATAATTAGGCCTCTGAATTTTAATAATTGTCCTAGCTAATTGGGCAGACAAGTGCGTTTCAGCAGCATGGCGTGATTAGATAATTAGTACTTCCAAATGACAAAATTGGGCTCTTGATTACAGAGTTGAGAAAAATGAGTTGGGGGCATGATCGCTCTGGGGGAGTGGTTGGCAGGAGGAGCAAGGCAGTGTCTCTTGATGAGTCCATTAGAGGAACATTTAGGAAAGTGGGCAATTTGGTGTGAGCATTCAAAGAGGCTGGAGGTTGAGCCCACTTTGCAGGAATGCCTTTCGAATGCCCAGGTCAACTGCCTGAAGAACACCCATACCTACTACAAACAATGCTATCGTTTCAGAGCCTCTCCATGTTCCTTCAGCATCCATGAATATGTTAATTGATATTCCTTTAAGAGGTCCTTTCCCAGAGCTCTTGATGATACCACTACATGCTTTGAGACATTATGAGGAAGGTGGTGTTTGCCCTACCCTACTTCCCCCACCTCCGGCCACTTTCTCATTTTCACACTAAGCTTTCTATGACTGGCAGGCCTCAAAACGTTTAGGCAGCAAATGAAGGATATATGATAAAAAATGAAAGAATAAGATACTTAGGTGGACCAAGAAATGGAAACGTGGGCAAGTGGATATTGCAACTGACCTAACTAATCCTTCACAAGTGCGAGCAAATGTTGCATCATCTGCCAGTCTACTCCTCGGCCCTTATATGATCCACGAGCATGCTCAGTTTTCACTGAATTGGTTTTGACTTCCTCTTCTTTTCAGAAGTTATTAAAATACACTTGTGAGCCACAAGCCTCCCGAAATTTGTTGACACCCCCCTCCATCTCATGCATGGAAGGACTCTAGAAGATTGATGCCAACATCAAGAGGAGGGAGATTCAACTTCTAGCCTATCTACAGTCACTGAAGCTCTGCATGACTTTGAGCCAATCATCCCGGTTTAACTTGTCAGCTGGTGGTTCTGGGGAGAAATGGGGAAAGGCCATATTCAATGCTTCCCTGAGCTGCTGATGGGTAGACTGGATACAAGTATCTAACTAATGAATTAAAAACAACCAGAGCTCCTGTAAACCGAAGAGCACATCTTTCCCTTCTGCCCATTCCACAAATGACAGTGATGATATACTCAAGGTATAATATAAAAACCCAATAATTTAATAACAGTTTGGTGGCATATGAGGTCCACATTTTATGTAAATGTGGGCATGTCTACCTGCCATATGGACGTATTAAGCAATTGGGAGTGGAAGAACTACTCTTTCCTGGGTTTTCCATCAGGTTCATCAGGGAGCACAACTAAAGCTTTGCTTATTGTGACAAAAGAAAACATATGAACTGGAATTGATGCTAATTCAGGAGAAACATCTTAAATTCAAAGTGGTGAGCTCACTGGAAAACACCAGCATTAGGAGCAACTTGGTTGGGATTACTTCAATAGAGAAAGAAAATAAAACCAATCTTCCGATGATTGTATGCAATCTAATTGATTTGGGAATTAGTTTAGGTTCGCCTAAACAGATTTTTAGGTTCCAGCTCCAAAACTAGTTAACACAGAGCTGGAAAAGTGAGAGAAAAAGGCAACCAAAACAATCAGAAGCTTGAGAAGAAGCAAAGATGTTGGAAGACTTCTTTACTTTATGAAAAAAGAGTGGATGAGATAGTATTTGAAAAGAACAGAACAAATATAAATGCATATTTGTATCCATCATATATTATAACTTCGGATCTTCTAGAGAAATTAGTTGGCAATATATAATAGACAGATCCAAAATACAATTAAATTGGAGTGAACTATCAAAAGATATGGTGGTAGCTATTAATTTAGTTCACCAAGGACAGTTCTACAATTAAATAGCTATATGGAACTTACATATTTTGAGGCAGTTCACCCTAAATATTAGTGATGCAAGAATAAGGAGGAGGAGATGATGAATGAAAGTGTCCACAGGTTATATTAGAATAGATCAGATTTTTTTGTGGTTGTGGATACAATTCCATCTCCACAGTGTTATTCAACAAGGAACCAGTCTGAATATGTTCTCATGTCATCTCAAAGGTGCTTTTTTTCAAAAGACAACTGGACTTTCCCTCCCTCTTTTTCTTGAAGAAGAAGAAGAAGAAAATGTTTCGCTTCTCATCCAAGAGGTTTCATCGGAAAAAAAAAAGTTCAGTTGCCTTTTGGGGGGGGGGGAAGGACCTTTGAGACAACTATGACCTGGATGACTGCGAATCTTCACAGAAGTTCTCATATATCTATTCCATGGATTCCTTGTTCATCTCTCCTAAGGCAATGTTGATATGCAAGTTATTACTTCTGTAGGTAAATACCGGTATTAGTTGTCTTGGTTGCATGTATAAGGCCAGCTGTGAAAAAACTGTTGGAAAGGTACAGGAACTCCATATGCAATCTACAATTTTCAATATTTCATCCACATGTGTAAATGATACAATATTGTTGACAAGTGATTAAGAAGTATATACAAGTTAATCCTCCAGAAACTTAGTTTACTGTATGATAGCTCTACATGTTAAGGCTCATATAATTGAGACATCCTTTAATGCATTTTCCCCTGGCTTGGTGACTTCTAGCTATGTTAGAGCTACGCTACCAAAATGCCCAGCCAACATGATCAATAACTCTTGCAGTATGTGATCCCACAAAAGCATTTAATGCTTCCAAGCAGAGGGCACTAGCGCCCTAGGTTTTTATTTTTTAAAAAAAAATAGCTGTAGAAACATGAAGGCCTCACAAGTGGGAGATAATGTCTCCCCTCCCCCCATGCCAATAAAAATCTGTTAATAAAGTATAGTAATGATTTAAAAAAAACATATTGAAATACCCATTATGTGCAAAGGGAATGGAAGCTTGAAGGAGCTGCAAATAGAAAGAAACTCATTTTCTTCTGCAAGTGTTACCAAAAGCATACAAATAGGCCACCAGGACACACAAGCAAAGCGCTTGAATGGTTGGGGGAAAGCCTCTGAAGAACACCATGGCAAAACATATTGGTGAATGATGCTGGCATCAATGTATAAAATGCCACCTTAATCACTGGCAGCAGTATAAAATATCAACCTCAAAACAAATACTCCCCCCCCCCAAGTACAGAAGATTTAGGATTGCTTTTATGGTCACAGAAGATTTAGGATTGCTTTTATGGTCACAGAAGATTTAGGATTACCCCTATGGCAGGTGGAGCATGGTAGAAAAAACAGCAAAGCCACCTATCTGAATAATAGATCTTGTTCCCTAAGGCAGGCAGGCAGGTAGGAGAGAGGGGGAGAGACGGGGGGGGGAGAGATGATAGATAGGCAGGCAGGCAGGCAGGCAGGCAGGCAGGCAGGCAGGCAGGCGATAGGTAGATACATGAGAGAGAGAGAGAGAGAGAGAGAGAGAGAGAGATAGAAAAATAGATAGATAGATAGATAGATAGATAGATAGATAGATAGATAGATAGATAGATAGATAGATAGATAGATGATAGATAGATATAGATGATAGATAGATAGATAGATAGATAGATAGATGATAGATAGATGATAAGATAGATAGATGATAGATAGATGATAAGATAGATAGATAGATAGATAGATGATAGATAGATAAGATAGATAGATAGATAGATAGATAGATAGATAGATAGATAGATAGATAGATAGATAGATAGATGATAGATAGATAAACAAACAGCCACTTATAATATGTTTCTCTTTGAATCTCTAGAATTGCTTTTTGCTTGCTTTCCACATGAAGCAAAAACGTACCTTGTTTTAAGGGAGATGTTTCACAGTTTTCAGTTAGATCATTTTCTCTGGCCATGAATGGATTTGACTATTTGGCCAAACAAGTGGCCGTGTTTGGATTCCTTCCAAAGAGCACATACATTTATGCACCATGAATTTAAATAGACTAATTAGCACAGAGGTGGGGAACTTGTGTCTCTTGACAACCAGCTGAACAATAACCAAGCATCCTTCATCCTATCGCTACTTGTGAAAGTTGTGGAAGTACAGTGCACCAACATCTGGAAGGACACAGGTTCCCTAATTTGGATGTAGTGAAATTTGTAAATGTTTTCGCTGAATACCAGACCACATGCCTATATTTAAATACAATTGGTTCGACAAATGCTTCTATTTCAAACATTGGTTTTCCAGGCCACAAATTAGGCACTCTGTTGCTAAAGCCACAGAGCCCCTCTAGATACACAGAACTGGAAATATGAGTCTCTGAATTCCAGGCCATACGCATTAAACACAACTTGAAGCAAGAATCAAACTTAAAATCAAATAACAATTGCAGAGTCAACAATTCTGGAAGAAAAAATCATGGACACCTGAGAGGAATGGGGGTAAGGATCTAAATTTGTAGCTGTTTTTATGGAGAGGGAGGGGCTTGTATAATTTTGGCCTGCTGTGCTGGGATTCTTTTAGAAGGAACTGAGCTACAGAACCGTTCAGAAAATTGTTGCTATTCTAATCAGCATTAGTATTGCTCTGCATTGTTCAAATAAAGGAGTGCTTTGCAATTTGACCAACACTTGACTGGTTTCACTGACTTGTAGATGTCCATGTATTATAAACTGGGAAAAAGCCAACATTCAAAAAAAATATACAGTAACTTCCAAGATCTCCATACTGATACCGGTATCTCTCAGATACTGTATGTTGGATTACAAAGCCCATCATCTGTAGCCAACACAAGTTTGGAAAGATTAGATTGATCACCACAATTTTTCCCCCCTAAAGATATGTGCTTTCTCAAACAAAAATCAGATTTCTTCACCAAGAATTTCATCTGCTGAAATATCTTAAAATTTCTACCTGGCAAGAAGTTAGGCTGCCATTTTAACTTTCCTTTTGAATCCTAAATATAAAATGTAGCATCCATAGAAAGAAGGTGCAACATCAGACTGTCATAAACATTTCATCTTCCTCTACAATGCCAGGGTTCTCCCATCCACCCACCCACCCCCCTCTTTCCCCCAAGAACTGCTTTTATCACTCAACACCTTGTTGGCTCTGATTGCAGAAAATGCACCTTATAAATATATGATAACCATCCTGTAATAGGGAGTGTGACAATTTACTTCACAGTGCATTTCAGGCTGCTAATTGATCGTTTCAGTCCGGGGACTATGCAGAATAAATTACAGCCATCAAAAGGATATCACAGTTCATTCTTGTAGAATGCCGGCTGTGTCTTTTCTTGCACGTCTTTTGTTATAAAATCAACCACGTTGCTGTAACTGGATGGGCCGTTGAGCAACTATCAGCTACCGACGATGGCCACAAGAGGGTGCTCTATTTGCATCCTTTTGCAAACAGGATTGAGTTTTGCCAGTTAACTGCATGGGTAAGGCTGAAACTCTGATTTAGTAATATTCTGGATTATTTATAAACGGCGTACGAGATGTACGAGATAGTGACTATTGCAAATTATCAAGAGAAAAATTCTAATGAGGTTACTCCCACTATCACCACTCTTCAATTTTTAAGTCCTCCTTTTTTTGAATGATCAAAGAGGAAACAAACGGGCAGAGTTAATTGTGGGTTGGTAAGCCCCTTAAACGCTTAGAAAGGAATTGTTTTGGTTTCTTTCCAGGTCTTATTTCTTTATAAGTGATATTTTTAAAAGTACACCTAAGGATGCTAGTTCATATCAAAGACAAACAATTTAATAAAACCCATACATGTAATCTGATAGTAAAATGAAAAGCCAAGAGATGTACTTCATCTGAAATTAATTCTTCCATCATGTAAAGTAAAAAATATTTTGGCTGTAGGTAAACTAGTATATTTAGGGGCATGCTATTAATACAGAATAATTAATATATTTATTTAATTAAATGCACCAATTTTTTTTATCTCCAAAGACTTGATGAGAAATCAATGATTTTCTTAAATAAAAAGGTACAACGCATAGTATATTGCTTCAAGTTATACACAAATTCACAGGGAATTATATCTGTCTATAATACTTATATATAACTATACACTTGTGTATAAGTTATACACAAATTTTCAAGTAAACTTAGTTCACCATGTTTATAGTAGAGGAATATACTCTACACTATAAATATTCTCTGTCTCTCTGTCTCTGTCTCTGTCTCTGTCTCTGTCTCTGTCTCTGTCTCTGTCTCTGTCTCTGTCTCTGTCTCTGTCTCTGTCTCTGTCTCTGTCTCTCTCTCTCTCTCTCTCTCTCTCTCTCTCTCTCTCTCTCTCTCTCTCTCTCTCTCTCTCTCTCTCTCTCTCTCTCTCTCTCTCTCTCTCTCTCTCTCTCTCTCTCTCTCTCTCTCTCTCTCTCTCTCTCTCTCTCTCTCTCTCTCTCTC
>QLTV01012194.1:2372390-2398308 GCA_003457575.1 Thermophis baileyi
TCAGCTTTTTAAATTTCTGATGGCTCATATATATATTGGTTGTTTGATTTGTAGTTTGTGTTTGCATTTTTTTTTTTTTTGGTAAATACAAGGTGCCTTGGGAATTTCTGCGGAAGAGCAGTATAGATATTTCTGTAATAAATAATAAATAATAGCTAAAGTTAGTAGAGTTATAGCATTGCACTGATTTTATTGTGCACTCCATCTTGAAGGCATGAGGCAGTTAAGAGTAATTAAAAGTGTAAAATATAGCATTAAAATACGGTAAACCCTTTCCCCGAGCAAAAAAATAAAATAAAAAATACAATATTCCACGCCCAATTACAGCCTTAATTAATGACTCCTAAAAGCTACTCCAGAAAGGAAATTTTTCTAATGCTTCCAAAATATCTTCATTCCCAAAATACATTCCCTAACAACAGCAATATTTGGTCTCTGTATCTTCTCTTTGTAATGAGAAATATACACACCTCAGTAGTAAAAAATCTACTGAATCTAAATCTAAAATCTAAAATTCACCATTCTTGTGTATCACAAAGAGAGCTCTTACAACTGTATGGTGTGTGTGTGTGTGTGAGAGAGAGAGAGACAAAATACACACTCTATCAGCATAAGCTATGTCATTTCCCTTACTTCTGATATTCAGGATTTGAAATGCTATTTTAATGAAAATGACATCGTTCATGTTAAGATGGAAACTGTTGTTGGCTTGAAGGAACCTCAACTTTTGAAGAGGATTGAAATGTTTACTGAGCAGGGTTGGGGGTAAATTAAAGGACGAATCCCAAAACACTTTGTTTCTGTGAAATGACTATAAGATGGGGGATCCAAAACGAATGTTTGGAGCTGGAGCATTCCATATTTCAGTCTTTCTCTGTAGTGTCTACTTACCACTATCAAAAGAAGGAGCTACACTCCTGAGTTAGAATTTGTCCATTTACTTACATATACTCAGCATCAAAGATGCAGCTGTAGAAGTGGTCAACAGTATTAAGTATCTGGGGGTGCAGATAACTAACAATCTGAACTGGTCTCTCCACACGTCATCCTTAGTGAAGCCAGCATCTGCATTTCCTGCGTCGGATGAGGAGAGCACATCTTTCTCCTTGTGTCCTGGCCACTTTTTACAGAGGCACGATTGAGAGCGTTTTAACAAACTGCATCACTGTTTGGTTCGGTGGCAGCAGTGCCTCAGATAGAAAGTCCATACAGAGAGTAGTAAGGACAGCCGAGAAGATTATAGGAAGCTCGTTTTCCGTTATTCAGGATACTGCTTATAATGGGCTTAGAGCTCGAAGCATTGTTGGAGACTCCACAAACCCACTTCATGGTCTGTTTCTGTTGCTCCCTTCTGGGAGGAGGTTTCAAAGTATCTCTAGCAGGGCTACCAGATTCTGTAACAGCTTTGTTCCCTATGCCATCTGTCTGGTAAACTCGCAAGATTCGTTTTGCTCGCCATGTGCATGTATACATCCAAACTAGACTGTGTTGTTTCTCTGTGTCATACAATATATGTGGGCATATGCATAATTTTTATTTATTTATTTATTTATTTATTTATTTATTTATTTAGTCATGTTTATGTAGTGTATATTGGAGGTGGTGATCCTTTGAGAGCTGTACGCAACAAAATTTCATTTTAATGTATGCCGATCAGTGTACGTTCAAAGTGACAAGTTATTCTAAGTCTAATACTGTAACGTCTGTCTGAAGCTGGAAAGAGCTCACCTGTTTCTGGAGGAGCCTGAATTCTTTCTGCATCAGTCTCTTGGGCAACTTTTGAACGCAGATGAGATTTCAACAGGGAGGCCCTTTCAGTTGAGGTGAGCCTTTACCCCAGAACCCTCTGCCCCTCCATCAGTCTCTTTACTTGTTCACAAGACCATGAGCAGAATTAGGAGGCGTTTAACTTTTTGCCAGACGCTTTCACCGTGGCTTTGCATTTTGTCCCTGGGACTTTTAAAGGAACTAATAACATTCTCAGTGAGGGGCAAATCCTGTTAATGAACAAATTAAAGTTCAACCTGTTATTCAAGTTCACAGCTATGGGCCTCCCTACAAGCTGCTCTTTTAATAAAGAGTTATACATGTTACTTTCTTTCTGCCCACCCCACCCCCCACCCCTTTGATTAACTTTTCTCAAGGCTTTCAGATCCATGCCTCTGTCTAAAAGCAATGCCTTTCCCAAAGCCTGGATGAAGGGAGCCTTAATCCCACCTTAATTTAGCAACTTTTGTAAAACACATAAAAGCTTTGGCACAACTTTTGTGCGCTCAGATGACTCCATCAGAGCCCAGAAGACCCACAAGATGGAACTCCACCTCCCACAAGTTCTTGCTGCTCTCTGGCCAGCTCTTTTTCTTTGGATGTGGAATTTCATTTACTTTCTAGAGATTTCCATGAGCAGCAGAGGCATTGGTGGAATCTCTATGAGCAGACCGGGCCCCAAAGGAATCCTAGGCTGACCTCAGCAAAACAGAGGGAAAATGTCCCTCCCAATGCATTGCCCTGGTTATGACTTCATTTTAGTCTAGGCTTCCCCGCAGGGGTGGGCTTCAAAAATTTTAGCAAGGGGTTCTCTGCCCGGTTGCTGGGTGGGCGTGGCCATGGTGGGCATGGCCTAGTCAGCCTCCTGCACCATGGGGGGGGGGGTGCGTGTTTTTGCCCTCCCCTGGCTCTGGAGGCTTTCCTCGAGCCTCCGGGAGGGCAAAAACGGCGTCCCCAGGCTCTGGAGGCCCTCTGGAGGCTGGAAATGGGCCGAACTTCCTGAACTTCTGGTAGGCCCGTTTTTCACCCTCCCGAGCCTCCGCGCGCACCCTGCACTTATCTGCATCCAAAACGGGCCGCGTGGGGACTCCTGGGAGGGGAGGGGTGGGCGGGGCGGGGCCAGCCAGGAGTGGGATTTGGGGGTTCTCCAAACTGCACAGAATCTTAGCTAGAGGTTCTCCTGAACCCCTGCGAACCCCCAGCAGCCCACCCCTGCTTCCTCGGTCTGTCCACATCACAAGAATGGATTGGAGCACCAATTCTAGAATACCCAGCCACTCTCAGAGTTTTAGTCTAAGACAACTCTGGATTACAATTCTAGTTTCAGGGTACAAAGTTAGGGAAGATGTGGCATCTGAAATTTGATCAAATGTGACATCAGTAAAAGAACAGCCTTTCTTCAGTGATGCTAATGTCCCTTCTGTAGAGCTAGTCTTCTTGTACCATCTTTCCTTCTGTTTCTCTCAAGGAAATAGTTGAAGATTGTGTATTCAGCCTGGCTGGTTTTCTGGCCCCCTTCCCTTAAATCTGGTTTTAAAGCATGCAAAAACCACACTTTCCGTTTAAGATGCTGTAAGGCAAACAGGTTTGATTAAAGTTGATGGTGGATTATATACCAACACATGATAGTTGGCGGATCAAAGATACAGCTAAAAAGATGGTGCATATTAAGCTGAAGAAACATTGGTGGAGTTTCGGAGTCTTATTTACATGCTTAGAATCCTGTCTATTTGGCTTTTCTGGAGTGGGTTCATAAACAGTCTTCATTTGGTGTAGAAGTTAACTTCAGGAGCTTTCTCATTCCAACTTCTATCCTCGCCCTTGAGCTGTACTTCTCTTTGCTGTGGCCATTTCTTCCAGTGATGTTTAGACAAATCTCTGTCCTCAGATGGAGCGGTCCCAGAGATGCCAATCTTGAGAAAACCACTTGTCAGAAATGCCTGTGACTGGGGGACTGCCTGATATTTTTGCACCCAGGACCTGCTTTGACCATGAGGGCAAAAGGCAAACAGTTTAAAGAGTCCCCGTGTCTGGCCTATTGTTGGTTTAGACAATAGCAATAGCACTTAGACTTACCATATTTTTCAGAGTATAAGACACACTTTTCCCCCCCTAATAGAGGGTGAAAATTTGGGTGCGTCTTATACACCAAATGTAGCCCTGCCCATCCACCGGCCCCCACCCTTTGGCCTCTGCCTCCCAGCAATTTGCCTCCTTGCAGCAAACAGCAAACAGCCTGTTTCAGTTTCAGCTTCAGCACAGCCTCATTAACACAAGCAGCTGATTTGGATGGACTCCCGACCATCAGCTGTTTCAGGTTGCAGGGATTGCCATTGCCTATTGCCGCCTCCCTGCGTGCAGAGGCAGATTCCCCCCCCCTTGTGCTAATCAGGCTGTGCTGAAGCTGAAACGGGCTGTTTGCTGCAAGGAGGCAAATTTCTGGGAGGCAGAGGCAGATTTCCCGCCCCCCTTGTGCTAATCAGGCTGTGCTGAAAGTGAAAGTGGCAGAATGTTTTTTCTTGTGCTAGTCAGGCTGTGCTGAAGCTGAAACAGGCTGTTTGCTGCAAGGAGGCAAATTGCTGGGAGGCAGAGGCAGATTTTTTTTCTTGTGCTAATCAGGCTGTGCTGAAACTGAAAGTGAAACTGAAACAGGCTGTTTGCTGCAAGGAGGCAAATTGCTGGGAGGCAGAGGCAGATTTTTTCCCCTTGTTTTCCTCCCCCAAAAAAGTAGGTGCGTCTTATACTCCGAAAAATACCGCTTTACAGTGCTTTACAGCCTTCTCTAAGCAGTTTACAGAGTCAGCATATTGTCCCCAGGGGTGGGTTCTAACTTACCTCGCCGCTGGTTCGCTTCCTCCTGCGCCGTGTGCGCAGTGCCAAAAATTCCAAAAAAATCCCCCCCCAAGCCAAAAACAAGATGGCAGCACATGTGCAGTGCAGCAACTCGGCTTCTGCACATGTGCAGAAGAATTTTTTTAAAAAAAAATTCCCCCCCAAAAAATTCCAAAAAAAAGATGGCGGCGTCCACGGACCAGCACCGAACGAACCGGCTCCATGACATCACCAGCGGGTTGCTACCAGTTCGGGCGAACCGGTCCAAACCAGTAGGAACCCACCTCTGATTGTCCCCAACAATCTGGGTCCTCATTTTACTGACCGTGGAAGGATGGAAGGCCTGAGTCAACCCTGAGCCACTCAGATTCAAACTCCTGGAGTGAGCAGTGAGAAACTAACACTCATCTTTCTTGGACTTCCCTCTCTTCAAGATGTAGCTCAGATAAAATTGAGGGTTTCCTATCTGACATATTTCTTAACGAATCTAAGTTCAAATATAATAAATGTCTGCTAGAATTAATTGATAGCTAAGTGCACACTCTGCACCCAAAACAACAACAAACGTATGAGTGTTTCATTCTTTCTAGATGGGACTTGCTTAGTTATTCAGTGTTCTTTTAACACTCTTCACATACCTAGGAATAACTTCGCTAACAAGATCTTATGCTGCATTCAAATCTCTAATCGGTGACACATTGAGTAGATGAACAAGCTGGGCCAATCAGTCGCTTTCAGCCCAACCCACCTCGCAGGGTTGTTGTGAGGAAAAATAAGAGGAAGAAGGAGTATTAGGTATGATTGCTGCCTTGAGTTATTCATTAAAATAAAATCAGGATTAAAAAATCTAAAAAATTTACTCAGTGAAGAATTCTTTCCTTTGTTATTCAATCCAAATGAAAATATATGAAAATAACTTATGTTTTCATAACTGATTCTTGAGTATGGGATGAGCTGTTGATTTAACACTTTCACTATTAAAATGTCACCCAGGATTTCTTGTTGCCCAACTATGGAGAACCAACCTATTTCCCTTACCCCAGACAGTCAAGGTACACTGTACCAAAAACCAGCTGAATTATTTTAGCACCCAAGGCATCAGATTTCACAAGGACATTTTTCCCTGGGTGACAGTAAAAAAAAAAAAAAAAAAGAATACAATGATCATTAAGGAACAAAGAAATAGCAGGCTTTGAATCAGCTGCCTTGCTATGTCTAATGGGAAAGCTGGATGTGAACCTTTGAACAGTGTAGCACTGTCTCCTGACCTGCCCATCATTAGCAATAGGGGTTCAAGAAGAAGGAGGCGGCATGGCCATCGCTTACCAAACAACAGTTACCACCTACATGTTCACACATTACATACTTTCCCATGGCCCTCAATCTTAGGTTAGCGATCCAGACCTTTTGTCAGCCACAAGGAACCAGATCCACATGTAAAGGGTTCAAGCTGACTACTTTAGTGTGTTCTGTCTATAGTACAAGAATCTCCCGAGACCGCTTGACTTCTCTTGGGAACAAACAGATAAGGTCCTATGGAACTTGAGAGGGGTCAGGTCTAAGTCTCTCGTGGCTTTTCAAAGACTCAATGCAAGCTCCCCACTTGATCCCTTCCCTTTGCTTGGCTGGGTGTTGGCTTCCCAACACCTTTAAGTCAAAGGACCAGCCCAGCCCTTCGAATCCTTAGAAACCAGCTGCCTCCTGAGTCAGGATTTACTATACTCTGTCATATAGGGAGGATGAAAAGCTGTTGAGAAGTAGGATCTCTGTGGGATGGTTCCTTGTAGCACATTGCCCTCCTTGAGGCAGCATGGGGAACAAGAGGGACTTGTGAATGCAGTACTTCTCCACCCCCCCCAACCCCCCCCAACCCCAACCTCACAGTACACATACCACAGCTGATCTTGAGAGACTAGCCAGATGGGATGCTCTTGTTCCCTCCTGTGCTTCAGTTGCCTTTTTTTTTTTTAAGGCCCCTGAGCTGCAGAGTACCTTGATATAATCACCATGACAACTTGCCATCTATGAGCATACAAATCATGGAGATGAAATAGACAAAAGATTAGGCTGCCCTGAAAAGTACAATAAGTTTCTTATTTAGCATTTAGATAACTGCCTTGCCTTTCGGAGCAGGCTTCAAAGTTGAACCCAGTTTAGACCAAGAGGATTAATTCTTTCTCCCGCATGCTTCATTGAATCTCTCATTACCAAACTTTGTCTGTATTGATGTAAGATTTGATTGAAGATTAGAGCATTTAGCAAATCTTGCTTTTCTGCATGTATCAGGCCTTTTCAAGCACAGCCTGGCATTGCACCGCTGGTCAATACCCTTACTTTTATCCAGTGTCTGCTTCATTTAAACTTAATCAACTCCATCAATGAACTGGAACAGGGAAACATCCCTCTGGTAAGAATGCAGTGCTCTTCTTAGATCATTCCTTGCTCCCGTTCCCCAATCTGTCTGCGTTAAACTCAAAACTGCACTCGGATGAACTTCATCAATATGATAATGGCAATTGGGGTGTTAGAGCTGTCCTCCCACTCTGTATCCGTGTATACCTAGAAAGGCGGCAGGGAGGAGAAAAGGAGGGCTGAAGTGAAACAGGTATAGAGGCTAGTATTTATTGGTCCTATTAAGAACCTCTTTGTTTTTATTTTATGCAAAGAGAGAGAGAGAGAGAGATTCTGTCCCAGGGCCCAGCCTTCCACAGTCACCTTGGATCTTCCTCAACATAGAAAGCATCTGTTTGATTGGTCTTGTTGAGACTTGGAAGATACAATAAATCAAATCAAATCAATCCAATCAATCAACCTTCCCAGCATTTCTTTTTAATAAAATAGCACTTATGGAAAATATATGTCTGCATGGATGGGATATGAGGCTTGGAACCAAGGGCTGAAGACTAGCACCAAAATTTGATTTAAGTTAGAAATGCACAAAATGTTCTGTGCCTATAGGATCCTAAGACTCCATTCAGGAAGTATCAAATAATCTGCACCCAAACCAAAGCATGTGGAGTTCTTTGGGGCTGAGATCCAGGGTATATATGATTAATCTATGCATGGATTTGGAGTTCTGGGATGTGTTTTGGGATGGAAAACAGAGGGGAAGACAGAAAGCCAGATGTGTGTAGCAGCACTAAAACAGAGTGGATGAGCGGTGCTTCAAGACATGAGTGGTGGAAAGGCAGGGCAGGGAGATCAAACGGATGCACCGATTGGGTGTGGGTTGCAAGGAAGGAAGGGACAATGTGGCAAAAGAAGTGTAATGGGTTGGTGGGTAAGTGGGTGGGTGCAGAAGTGGGTTTCTCCCGGTTCAGACCGGTTTGCCCAAACTGGTAGCAACCTGCTGGTGATGTCACGGTGACGTCATGGAGCCGGTTCGGTCGGTGCCGGTCCGTGGACGCCGCCATCATTTTTTGGGATTTTTTTTTTGAAAAAAAAAATATTTTTTTGGATTTTTTTTATTTTTTCTTCTTCTGCACATGCACAGAAGCCGAGTTTCCAGCACAGCGCATGCATCGCCATCTTGTTTTCAGCTTCTTTTGGGGGGGATTTTTTAATTTTTTGGCACTGCGCATGCGCGCGCGCGCTTCACGCACGCGCACCCACGTGGTGTGGCCACGCAGCATGGGAGGAAGTGCACCGGCAGTGAGGTAAGTTAGAACTCACCCCTGGGTGGGTGGATAGATGGATAGAGAACAGTGGTAATGGCAAAGTATCACTGAACACAATCAGAACGATCCAGCCAAATGTCCAAGCCATCCCTGGTTTTCTCTATGCACTAAACAAAAATACATTTTGTGCGTGTCCCTAAACTGGAGCACCTGATTTGGACTGCAAATATCTAGATGACTGGTAGATGGTAGAAAACAAATTCCCAAACTTCTAGCTGCTTGATGGCAATCTAGAGGTCATCCAGATTTTGTTTTAACCATACTAAATTGACTATGTTTTTCTTGACTCTGCAGCTCCCAGAATCCTTTCCCTCAAGACTCAGGTCCACTCAGCCAAAGTCAAACCTGCCCAGGAATTCTAGGAATGACAAGGCCATCGGATTTTCTAGACTGACCTCGCCCTACGATTTGATTTGCTTGTTTTTAAGCCGACTAACTCCTTCAAAAAGGGGAAAGGAGGTTCTGAGAATGATTACAGTAGATCATGAGAGCTTCTGAGGGACTTATGGGTGAGAAAGAGCTGGAAGTACCCTTTGATCTGTTCTGTATCCAACAAGCTAGCATAAAGTAGTAGATGATGCTGGCTTGTATTGAAACGAATTTCTACCTGAAGTCCAGAAGTCTCCTATGTCCAGGGGTGAAATCCTCTGAAGTCTGCTACCAGTTCGCTTTGCGCGTGCTTTGCGCGTGCTTTGCGTATGCATGCGCGCCACAGGCACTACTGTGCAGCGCTGAAAAAGGAGCATCAGAGTCTGCAAAGGTAAGTAGAACAGCAGGGGGGGGGATCAGCTGTGCCGCTCGATTTAGATTAGCTAGAGAGCACAGCTGATCGTCGGATATACCGGTTCACCCAAACCGGTAGCATTGTTTACTACCGGTTCGGGCGAACCAGTCCGAACCGGTAGCATTTCACCTCTGCCTGTGTCTGATAGGTGTGTCTTCACTAGGTGGCCAAATATCTTGGACTGCTCAGAGCACCTGAGTTTCAACTTTCATCACTAACAATCCCACTTACTATTCAGAGAGCACTATGTCCCACATCATCTTTTTTCCTTAGAACGTGAACCCTGACCTTCTTGTCAGAGAAAAATTAGCCATTGCCTTTCACAAGGAAGGATTTGTAGCCAGGAGCCCCAATCTGGTGAGGCATGCAAAGCTTCATGCCTTGAATTATTTGCCAGCTTTCTCCCCCACCTCAACAAGTTTCTCTGTTGTAGAGGACAGATCAATCAAAGCTGACAGGGTGCCTGGGAAGGTTTTACTGTGTAAATCTGGACCTCTTGTCCCGTCCCGTGGCTGCTGCATCTGTATATCATTTTTATATGGCTACCAGTAGAGCAATTTCCAAAGTATTTGCAAGGAAAATGGATGTCCCCATCTGTTCGCGGCATCATAAATGTGCCACTTTTGGAGGCTTTTCCCTGGTAATCATATCTTTAATGATGAACAAACTTGTGATATATACCTTTCCATAAAATGGGGTTTTTTTCTTTCACTTTATTGTGATTGGCTGGAATAAATAGCTTTTCCATATGTTAGGGAAATAAAATATAAGGATTAGCAAGGCTTAGTTGCCAGATCATAAACAAAAGGGACGGTTCATTCCAAAGACTCCGTAAACAGCTACAACTACAGAATCAGATCGAGAGGCATTAGCAGGGGAGATTTCAGGTCCCCAGCAGCAAAGGAAAAAAGGCATCTGAAGAAGGACCTCTGAAAAGAATAACTCCAAGATGCCGGCATTGTTTGGTACTTTCTGATGAAAGCATAATGTTAAAGACAGAATCATCATATTAAAATATGTTTAGTGTAGCTATTATATAATCCTTAACCTCGATCCTACTATGGGTCTTTGCTCTGCAGCTCTAAGTTGTAGTTCACACTCATGTGATGTTTTTTCAGGCCTGGTTTCTTAATTACAATATACCTTTCTATGTTTACACATGCTGAAACAGAGTTTGTTCAACTGTGGTGCGATAACTCAATGGTAATTGACTGGGTTCACCCAGCATCCTTAGGCATAAGCCATGATTTGCAAACATGGGGCTTGGGACCAACACAAAATATGTTAACAAGCTCAAATAAATTACATTCCCATTTAATATGACATCAGTGTTGTTTTCTGCTAATGCACTGAAAATTAAAGTGGGAGATTTAGCTGAAAATTATAGATTATCAAAAAGCACTTAGTATTGGTAGGGATAGGATGAAAAGACTGCAAAGTGTTTAATAAATACAGTAAGAAGCTCATGGCTGCTGAAGTTCCAGTGAATTACTTTGGTGATGGTGTTATGTAGTTGTTTATTTTATTTATTTATTTTAATCAGTTTGTGCGATCTTCTTGAGTGAACTAAGTATATGATCTACTGCTGCTTCTGCTTCTTTGTATAATCTGCATCTGATGATTTGTATTTTTGTTATTAATTTATTATTAATATTAACAAATATTAAATCAATTAATATTAAAAATAACTAATTAAAAGTAAAAGCATATTAGTACTGTTAATTGATTAATAATGTTAAAGTTTGCTATTAATTTATTATTATGATGGATCTTTTTTTTTTCTTCATAGCGTTTTTTCCTGCAAGTGCAGGATCTGTTTTTTGGGGCGGGGGCAAGATCAACTGAGTGTTGATCCTTTGGTTGCAACAGGGATTGACTGACCAGCTTGTCACTCAGACTTGATGTCGTGGGGTCAGGGAAAATGACACCCCCAACGTCACCCAGCTGGCTTTCATGTCTAAGGCTAAACTAGAACTCACAGTCTTCTAGTTACGGTACTAGCTGAATATATTGCACAAATTTACAGTCCAACGTTTATTACAGGCATCAGATTTTCATCAAATGTGCACTGATAAAAGAAAAAATGGTGACCACTCAGGTCCTCTCAAGATGCTGCTTTATGATGCTTCTTGCCCATAATTTGAATGAAAGGGTTACTCCCTCATGTGAACTTAGACTTTTAATATTTCAAATAAACTATCAAAGATCAGGATTCTCACAAAAGTGGAAGACTTACTCCTTTTTCCTATTCTTGATCAAAGAATAGCCATGTCGGATAATTGGTTTTGAATAATTCAAGCTAATTGTGAAATACTTCTAATTAATTGCCGCAGCTATGATAACCAGCCTCAAGAGTTGCCAAAGACAATAATAACAACACATATATTACGATTGTAATTTTCTCCCCCAATTCTGTTTGTATGATATAAAGGTGAAGAACACGATAGGTTTATTTTCCCACCAAAATGTGACAAGGTTCCCATGCAGGAAGACAGCCTGTGATATTTCAGGGCAACGTTTTATGAGATCCTTTCTCAGACGGTAAGAGTAAGTCCAAATGAAATCAGTGGACTTTACTTCTAACCGGAGGTATATAAAATATAAAGACTCCCTTGAGTTGAACTCAGTTCCTGGTTACGATATGGCCATGTAGTTTTCTTGACAGCAATACACCATTACTTTTTCCTGGGATTTTTTTTTTTTTTAAAAAACAAACTTCCCAGGGTAGCCTCTCTCTCTGGCTTTTCTGTTAACCTCCAATTAAAAGAGGCCAAATTCTGCTTAGCTTTTTTGAGATCCACCAAGAGTGTGGAGGTGCTGATTGTGTTATTAAGTGTCTAGCCTTACTTAGCTGCTATTCATAATCTATGGATCATGTTGCTGCAAAGGCCATAACAGTAGGCTCTGCGTTTTCGTATCAGTCAGAAAGGAAGCTGCTTTACAACCTGTAGTCCCGTGATGGCGAACCGGTGGAGCTGAGCTGGGGCAAGCGAGCCGCCCCAGCTCAGCTCCACCGCGCAAGTGCGCGCGCCTCCGGCCAGCTGGTTTTTGGGTCTCTGCCACGCATGTGTGGGGGGTGGGGTGCATGCGGGAGATGCATGTGCATGCGTGGGGGGGCACACATGGGAGGTTGCACACACGTGTGTGGGGATCACGCACGCATGTGCAGGGGGAGCACGGGGGTCACGTGTGCATGCGTGGGGGGCAGGGGGGTATGAAACAAGTGTTCCACTACTGAACTTTGGATCTTTTTCCAAAATAAATGAATGTTCTCACTCCAAGCTTAGGGACAGATTTTGAGGGAGAATAAGAATGTTTCAAGAAGTCTGGGTTGAAATGTCAACTCACTTATTGCTAGCAGTACACAGTTTGAGGTTTGTGGAATAGAGTACTGTACAAACAACTCCCCCAACTCTAACAGAAGATTTGAGTAGAAGTCAACATTGTATACCTTACCTCCACTAGAATGATCTTCAAAAGCAACCATTTCCTCCATAGATTGAATAGCTTTATGTTTAGATGGGAGAAAGTTCAAGATGGTAGACAAGAAAAAAAATTAGCTAGGGACTATCTTGGCCAGAAACTCTTGGTGACGCCTTTTGAGTCCAAGAGGGAAGAGAATGACCATTTTTGTAAGACCTTGGCCGATCAGATTTAATGAGAAGCATTAAAAACATAGCTCCCTCAGGTAAGTTGAAATATATGCAGAATCCACTGCATCTAAAATAATAATGTTCAATAATACAATGCAATAATAACATACAAATACGGCATGAATAAATATACCTGGGATACCTGTATATAAATGCACATGTTTTCAGATACTGTATTACAGCCCTTCTTTTTCCCTCTTGATGTAGCTTGTAGGTAATCCCAGCAAATACAAGACTACTAAAGCAACAATTTCAGTGTGTGATATAGAAAATAACAGAGAAGATTAAATAAAATACCTCTGTCCCTATTACAGTATCCACATACCGTGACAATAGTTTAATTAATAGTCAAATGGGAGTGCCACCTTTTATGTGAACGATTAATTGCAATCTTAATGCTTGGGAATACGTTGCAGTGAATTGGTGTGAATTTCTCTTGATTAGTAGTCTTGCCAAGCCGCCAAGAACAGCCCCACGGCAAGATAAGCGGCAAATAAATTTAACAAACAAATAAACAAATAAAGCAGGCTTTGTTAAACTTTCAGAAATCCAGGCCCCAGTCGTAGAATTATTTCCTGTATAGGTAGTAAGACTCAGCTTAAAATAAACGAGTTGAAGTTTGTGTACTAAATAGGAAATTCAAATTGTTCACAGACACCTGTGCTGATTCACATATGGATATTTATCGCTTAACAATGCAATGTCGAGGGTTGATTTGCATGTGTCATGAATAAGACTATTAGATCAGATTATATGAAACGGTTTTTTTTATATGGACTCAAATCACATACCCACTAGGCAGCAAAGGAATATATAAAAGAGCACGTAATGTAGGCCTATGTGTAAACAAGAGCAAACAGAGCTTTCTTTACTTCTGAATGGATTCAGACAGTTGGATTTAACATAATTGAGAGCAATTCTTCCTGCTAAAAGAAAAATTTCTGAAACAATGTCTTTGATCTATTGGTGGTGTTGTTTTTTTCCTAGTGCTGGATCAGGCCTTAAATCTATGCCAGGAATGACATGATATAAATAAAACTGTTGTAACTCTCTGGATGCAAAGAAATAATCAGCAAATGTGTGAAAGTGTGAAAATTGTTTCCCCCCCCCACTTTCCTGGCCCAATCCAATCACTGCTTAACTTCCACTCACTTCATTACTAAATCTATATTAAGAGGCTTCACAAAGAAAGCTACTTCTCCTTTTTTTAAAGAGAGAGAGAGAGAGAGGGAGAGAGAGAGAGAGAGAGAGAGAGAGAGAGAGAGAGAGAGAGAGAGAGAGAGAGAGTATATTTATTTTTGTCCATGCCGGCAACTATAAAAGAACACCTTTCGTGGGAGAAGTTGCCTGAGAAATATTAGCCCACAGAGCTTTTTCCCCCTTCTAAGAAGCTGCTGTAATTAAGCTTTCCTAATGAAAGCTTGTCGCCTATTTATCACCCAGAACTTAAAACCTTGTCCACAATCAACACACAATATTGGCTTTATTAAGAGTTTGGTTTCCAGAAATCTAGAGGGAGAAGAGGCGAGGAATTGCTAATTGTAGGCAAGTCTTAAATTTCTGGGTGTTAAATGGAGTAAAAGGGGTAAACAGGGTGATAAATAATTATATATATATATATATATATACATACACACACACACACACGCTTTGTTTGTAAACTGAATATAAATACACTGCAAGTATATGATCAATCTATATTTGATTAAATATAGATTGACCATAATGTAAAGATTTGTGAAATTGTTTTCTATTATTTGTACCCCATCCTTTCAAAATAATAAAAATAGTAGCAGCAGTGTAGATAACCATAATATAGAGCAGGGGTCTCCAACCTGTGCGCCACGGCCCACTAGTGGCCCGTGAGAGGTTTGCAAATGGGCTGCGGAAAAGGGCAGCAAGGGCACGTGTGCGCGCATCACTTGTGTGAGCAGCGGGCGAGTGCATGTGTGCGTGCTCCATTTGTGTGAATGGGAGGCGCGCATGCACGCTGCTTGCGCAAATGGAGCTGCGCGCACTTGCCATCCACTCACGCGAAACCATCCCCTTTCGCCCCCCCCCCCACTGGTCCGCAATGCCTGAAACATTGGGGAACTCTGATATAGAGCAATCAACTTTTTTTTGCAATTATTATAAATTTTACAGCTTCCATTACTGCAGCAGTACACATTTTTGTGAAAGAAGCAATTACTTGTTAAATGAACAAATATATGCAATCTTTAAAACTACTATCAGGGAAAGGGGGAAAACCCACTCTCCACTTTTTACAACGGGCACCAAAAATTACTAGTGGGATGACTTGTTTTTATTCACTTTGCCAAATATCAGTAGAATTGACACCTGTAACTTTACCTGGAGGATGGCATTCTACATTTGAAAGATGCCTACAGCTATGGTTGCATCACAACTTGCCATATATATCTATATATCTACACACACTCACGGTAAGACACTAAAATACTCCCTTGTGCCTCAGATGATAAAAACAAAGGCAGGCTTAGATATAGGGATATAAACTAGTCCAAACCTGTTTAGTGTTTTATTAGTCACCATCAGTACTGAATTGATCCTGGAAATGAACAGAGACCTTTTTTTCAGAATCAAAATTATATTGATTACTCTTGGCTACATCCTCGCAGTCACATTTTGTATTGACTGTAATGTATGAATTAAAAGGTCAGTTTTAAGTAAAGTGCATTGCCCTGTAACAAAGCAAAAAGTACCCTATATGACTAATTTAATCATGCCTGCAGAATTGTATTTCAATGTTTAAAAACCATACATCCTGGTCAAAAGGCACTATCCAAACCATAGCTAGTGAATGTGACAGATACATCTGGAGTTGTACAGCTTCTTCTGAGGTTATTGGTATGCAACTGAACTAAGCTAACGATGAATCAAGGCAATCATCTTTAATGCTGACTGCAATAATCTTTAATGTTAAGTAGAAGCAAACACAGAATAAATAAATATTGTATTACAGGGTAGATCTTCCTGTATCAAAGACTCAGTCCTCACATCTGATATTTCTGGGACAATTGCTGAAGAAATTCTCACAAATGTTTCATTCAAGTAGATCACCTATCATATAAGCATATATTGGTAATATAATTACATTGCTAAACCATGGGCTTGTTAGCAACCTAACAACCGTATCTTATGTTGAACTTGGAAAAACCTCTAAGTCCACACATCACTCACAGGCCAAAAAATAAAAAATAAAAGCTATGGAACATATTGTACATGGTTTAGAAAATTGCTATTGTGCATACTTATATTTTAAGCTGAAAATTATTTGATAATTTTTAAGCCAGCATTTTCAAGGAATTACAGCTATGTGTTATATTTGTAAGGGGAAGTACACATTCTACTGATAAAAGGAAAATGTATTTGTTAAATATAGCTATAGATAGCAAAATTGACACATAGATACTTCACGCAACTTAAGGTGGTCATCTGCCCTGGTGTAGAGACATACTTAATTTGATGTGCAAATCCAATTTAATAAAAAAAGGAGCATGAGAGAGGAGACCCAGAGTTTTTAAAGTCCTTTACTAAAATATAATAGCATCTAGAAGCAGACACTGTACATATGTAGTTATCTGGCCATAATTTTCTCCATTATCATGAAATGCATTTTTATCACTTTGGTAATACGTAGCAGTTCTTGAAATTTCCTTTAATTGTATGTGTCTATGGTACACTATTATGGTATTTTTAATGCTCTAGTGTTTTCTAATCCATTGAAAACTTCAAGTTTGATGGCTAACCTGCACCTCTGATAGCGGTCTCGTAGACAGCTGGGCCTGTGGCTGGATATGATAGCAGTATAAAGGTTCATTGACTTGACTAAGGCATGCTGAGGCCATCTTTGTCTGCTTCTTTAGCATTTTTACTGCTTTCTCCCTTACTCAGGAAGCCAGAAGGCTGAGAAATCACATAATGCATAGAAATGATGTTGCCTTTTTCTTTGGACTTGAACTGTAGCTTGTTTTTCAAAAGAGTTAGCATCCTTTGCTCTATACTTCCAAAATGACTCAATAGCCTAATCGTTTTCTTTACTACTTTTTAGTAGTATTCATACTGCAGTGGACTTCTTGGGGTATAGATATATAGGCACACATGCAAATAAGAAGGAATCTTTAATATCATTTGGCACTGTCCAGGTGTTTTCATTTTGATCATGCCCATATACTGTATATTGTTTAAATTCTCTCTTCTCTGCCATTTCTGAGCTGTCCTCATTACCTTGCATTTGTTTTGTATTATTTGGGTCTATTTTATCATTCTGATGTTCGGACATCCTATTTTCACTAAATTGTGTGTCTCTGAGTTCAGTGAATCTGGGGTTTATTATAATGTTTCTTCCCCATGTTTCGGCAACACTAAGCTTGAGCTAGATGAGAGTCTTTGGGGAGATATCATAAATAACAATGATTATAATCTCTTAGTAGCAATACAAGGCTTTCTTTAGCTTGGACTTCATTAGGAATTAAGGAGCACTTTAGGTCTCTGAGTTAGCCACTCTGCACAAAATGCAAATTTTTTCTTCTTCCATTGCTGTTTTTACTTTTCAGGGTATCTTAGAGCTGAATTTCCACAAGTGATAAATATCTCCCACTGGTTTGGTTTTCTTTGAGAATGCAGATCAAGCACCTTGATTGTTTAATTGAGTGCCGTCAAGACAATGTTGACTCTTAGCGACAACATAAATACAGCCTATCTGGGATGATCTGTTTCCAGTCTGTCCTTCTAGGCCAGGGGTGTCAAACTTGCAGCCCGCGGGCCGGATGCGTCACGCACTGGGCATGCTCAGGCCCAGTTTAGCGAAGGGGAAAAAAGCCGTGATACGTCACGTGACGACTCCGTGACAACGCGAGTTTGACACCCCTGTTCTTCTAGGCCTTCCAGTGGTGCACCTATCTCCGCTGTAATCAAGTCCATCCACCTTGCTGCTTTTCATCCCTTTCACTATTCCCAGCATCACGGACTTCTCAGGCGAGCCAAGTCTTTGTACAACGTATCTAAAATATGATACTTTGAGTCTCGTCATTTTCTGCCTCAAGTGAGAACTTTAGTTTATTTGATCTGTGATCCATTTGTTGTTTCTCTTGGCTATCCGTGATACTCTCAGGAGCCTTTCCAATACCAAAGTTAAAAAATGCCAATACTGTACAGTTTTTAATCTTTTAAAAAAAAAAAACCCTAACTTTTGCTTCCATAAGGAAAACCATTGCCTGAATGGTTGTGATCTTCGTAGGCGTTGGCACATCATGGCATCTGAATATTTTTCCCAAGGCCTTCATTCCTAGTCTACTAGGTGTTACCTGCAGTGTATTTCCTAATTACTTATTCCTTTACTATTGATATTCAATCCTAAAAAGGAGCAGTTACCCACCACTTCAACATCGTCATTGTCAGTTGAAGGCTGGTGTTGCAGCTGTTCTCATTAGTTTGGTCTTCCTTATATTTAATCTTGGTCCCATCTTGTTACCAAGTTCCTTCATTTTCCTTACGACGGCTTGCAGTTCATTTACATAATATCGGAATATAGACATCTTAAGCTTTGCATTTAATTATTGCTGTTTTGTCATTTTTCAGAAATCATGTCCTAATTGGTTACATGGCACAGTTCTCTCCCCTGCCTGAAGAATATAATTTTAAATACATGTATATTAAAATCAATTCTCTTGAAATCCTTAGGGCTTACTCCCAAGTAAAATATAAGTGTGGTTACTCAGTATTACCATTAAAAAATGAGCTTTATTTATTTTATTTATTTTATTTTAGCAAAATTTGTATGCCGCCCAACTCCCGAAGGACTCTGGGTGGCTCACAGTAAATAAAAAAAGACAGCAATAGAAACAGTTTAAAAATACATCAATATTAAAATAAAACATTCACACAAACATACATGGGCCAATCAGTCCATTATTGGCCCCAGGCCTGCCGGAAAAGCCAGGTCTTAATGGCTTTACGGAAGGCCAGTAAGGTGGGGGTAGTACGGATCTCGGGAGGAAGTTGGTTCCACAGAGTCAGAGCGGCTACAGAGAAGGCCCTCCCCCGCGGGCCCGCCAGCCGACACTGTCTGGCTGATGGGACCTGAAGAAGGCCAGCCCTGTGCGACCTCACTGGTCGTTGGGACCAACTGTCAACTGGTTGATAAAGTTGACAGTCACAACTTAAAATAAGATTTGATTCTGTATTTTGGGGCATCTATTTTTGAATTTTTTTCTGGCATGGAGATGCAACAAGAAAGGGCATTTGGAACAAAGAGGTGCATATGTGGAAAACTTATGCTGGCTTTCTACCAGTTCTTTAAAAAGACATATCTTTTGGAAGGAAAAAGTTGACAAACTATGGGCCTTTTCTTACTAGGGTTCTTCTTAACGAATCATAATAATGAACTGTCCTGATTCCTTTTGCTCTTCTTCTCTCTGTTTTGCGGCTGGATGGATGATGCAGGATAAGGGTGTTATGACTTGAAGATAAATAGAGCACCAAGATAAGAATAAGAAGTAAAATTGGGATGGGCAGCACCAGATTAATAGTGTAAGAAATTATTACTTGTGAAACCTTTTCAGACTACTGTAACTTGATTGTCCCAAGTCCATGTCTTTTACTTAGTGCAGCTGTCCCACAGTCCCTGGATTGTGATTTATCTTTTCCACTTGAGCAAGACCTAAAATACGCAGAAAGGAGGGACATCTTATGATACACGCAAGATTTAATAGTTATATGGTTCTCTATTTTCTTCATATTTGCTAATGGAGCATTACCATCTACATATTTAACAAAGGATGAAAGGAATGAAACTCATTAATTCATTCTTTTAAAGGAAAAAATATTGGACCGCAACGTATTTTATTTTATTTATTTATTTTGTCAAGCATGTATAAGATAATAGATACAAGTATAAACATGTTTATGAATACAAGAAATGGATACAAATAAATGGGGACATTAGGACAGGGACAGTAGGCACGATGGTGCACTTATGCATGCCCCTTACAGACCTCTTAGGAATGGGGTGAGGTCAACAGTAGACAGTTTAAGGTTAAAGTTTTGGGGGTTTGGGGAAGAGACCACAGAGTCAGGTAGTGTATTCCAGGCATTGACCACTCTGTTGCTGAAGTCGTATTTTCTGCAATCGAGTTTGGAACCTTGAGTTTGTATCTATTGTGTGCTCATGTATTGTTGTAGTTGAAGTTGAAGGAGTCATTGACAGGTAGGACATTGTAGCAGATAATTTTATGTACTATGCTTAGGTCAGACCGAAGGCAGCGAAGTTCTAGGTTGTCTAAGCCCAAAATTTCAAGCCTGGTGGCATAAGGTATTCTGTTGCAAGCAGAGGAGTGGAGGACTCTTCTCGTGAAATATCTCTGGACTCGCTCAATTGTATTAATGTCCGATATGCAGTGCGGGTTCCAGACAGATGAGCTGTATTCAATATTACCAGAGAAGAAGCTACGCAAGATTAGGTTAACAACTCTTAATGCTTTTTTGGCAATGTTGTTTTCAAGTNTCCACTCAGCTTGTATTTTGTGTTCTGATTCTTTTTGCCAAACAGAATGTTGTAAAACAGAGCATTTGTTGGTTGAGATTTGGAGTTGCCAATTGTTTGACCATTCTGACAGAAAGTCAAGGACTTTTTGAAGGGTAGCAGTATTGTCGGTGGTGTTAAACAGTTTTACATCATTGGCAAAAAGGACGCAGTTGCTTATAATATGATCGCAAAGGTCATTTATGTAAAGTATAAAGAGAGTTGGTCCTAAAATGCTGCCTTGTGGGACACCACTGTTAACAGGTGCAGGATTTGATAGGGCGCTCCCTATTTTGACTTGCCTGTTTTACAGAAACACAGCTATCCAATTATGCAGGGGTCCAGAAATGCCATAAGATTTTAGTTTTAGAAGTAGTTTGTCGTGTACCACTGAATCAAAGGCTTTACATAGAAAGGAGAAAATACGTTACCAAGGAGCTATTTTGTTAATACATTTTATTCTGGCTCTGTTTTATTCTTTTATTTTTTTTAAATAATTTTTATTAAACATTTTCTAAAAAAGATTTTTACAATCTCCTTTTTGACAATTATCCCATATCATATTACATCCATATTACATCCATTTGTCCCTCTTTTTCAATTTACAATTAACTATAGGTATAAATCCATCCTTACATATATTTCTATTTACATTACACAATACTACTTCCATTTCTTATATGTCGATTCGATTTCTAGATTATCTTAGCACCTTACTTCTATACCTTCTTTAATATTAATCTTTCCTAACCTATACATCTATCATCTAGCCATTTGTACCAATCGTCCCATATTTTATAATATTCTGATTCTTCTTTATCGTTCATTTCTTTTGTAAGCCTGTCCATCTATGTGCATTCTAAGATTTTTTTAATCACACAGTCCTCTGACGGTATCTTATTGTTCTTCCAATTTTGGGAGAATACTATTCTTGCCGCTATGATAATATGTAAAATTAAGTATTGGGTCTTTTTGTCATGACTCCCTGTAAATATCCCCAATAAGAATAGTTCCAGTTTCATTTCAATGTGTTGGTTAGTTATCTCTTCAATCCAGTTCCTTATCTTTTGCCAATATTGCTTTGCTTTTTGACATGACCACCAGATGTGGTAATATGTTCCTGGATTTTGTTTGCATTTCCAACATTCTGGCGAAGCATTGGGGTACATTTTTGCTATCCTTGCTGGTGGAAGATGCCATCTGTAGAACATTTTGTAGATGTTTTCTTTATATGCTATGGACTTCGTCAATTTATAACTTTTGCTCCAGACCATTTCTCCAGTTCTATACTGTAGCCAAAATTTTGTGCCCATGTTATCATCACCTCTTTCACTACCTCCTCTTCCATCTTATAACTCAGCAAATAATTGTAGAATTTTGTAATCATTTTGTCCTCTGGGCCTAATATGAGTTTATCTAATTCGTGTTTTTCTTTCTGGAATTCATATTGTTCTGCATCTTTTTTGTATCTAGTTTTTATCTGTAAATACGGCCACCAGTCAATTTCTATACCCTGCTCCTTTAATTCTACTCTTGTTTTCAATTCTCCGTGTTCCTTTAATATTTCTTTATATGTCTTCATTTTGTCCATGTCCAGTAAGTTGGGGTATATTAGTGCTTCCATTGTGGAGAGCCAAGTAGGTATTTTGCTGTAGTGGTTTCTTTTAATTTTATGCCAAACTTGTATAAGTGCATCATGAATTAGATGTCTTTGGAAGTAACTGTGGGCTTTACTTTTGCCGTCCCACAGAAAGGCATGCCAGCCCCTCTGAAGATCATGCCCTTCCACAGTCAAGATTCTTTTAGTTTTTAGTAGCATCCAATCCTTTATCCACGTAAGAGTTGCTGCATGATAATAGGTCTCCCAATCGGGAAGGCCAAATCCTCCTCTTTCTCTCTTGTAAAGATTTTCATTTAATTCGTGGTTTTTTCCCTTGCCAAATATAACTCATTATTATTTTATTTAAATCATTAAAAATGTTTTCCCTAGTTTTATCGGTATGACCTGAAATAAGAATAAAATTCTGGGCAAGATATTCAGTTTAATATAAATAACAGGGGGGCCAATGGACATCCTTGTCTCATTCCCTTACCAATATTGAAAACTCCCGTGTTATCCCCATTTATTATTATTATTGCCATTTGGGTCGTGTATATTTTTTCCCCCATTCTTATAAATTTTTCTCCAAAGTTCATTTTTTCCAATTGTAAAATTATAAATTTCCAATTTATTTTATTTTATTTATTTATTTTATAAAATTTATATGCCGCCCAACTCCCGAAGGACTCTGGGCGGCTTACATCATAAAAAATAAAACATATAAAAACAATTTAAAAAAGAAAGGGGAAAAAAAAACCCCAACTATATTTAAAATAAAACATTCAATTTAAGTTGTCGAAGGCCTTCTGGGCATCAAGAAAAATTAAAGCGGTTTGTTTTCCGGGGTGGGCTTTGTAATATTCTAATGTGTATAATTCTTATATTGTTTTTTATGTTCCTTTTTGGTAGGAAACCATTTTGATCCGTGTGTATTAATTCATTTAAGACTTTTAGTAACACTTATAACGTAAAAATAAATAACAGGGGGGCCAATGGACATCCTTGTCTCACTCCCTTACCAATATTGAAAACTCCCGTGTTATCCCCATTTATTATTATTATTGCCATTTGGGTCGTGTATATTTTTTCCACCATTCTTATAAATTTTTCTCCAAAGTTCATTTTTTCCGTCTTTCTGAAATTATGGCTGCAAATAACTTGTAGTCCACATTCAGTAGCGAGATAGGTCTGTAGTTTCGAATTTGTGTGTAATCTGTATCTTCCTTAGGAATAATTGAAATAAGAGCGTCTGTCCAAGATTTTGGTATGTTCGCGTTCATCAATGCATCGTTATAGATTTCCAACATCAGTTTATCTAGTGATTCCTGTATCGTCTTATAAAATTCTGCCGGTATTCCATCTGGGCCTGGAGATTTGTTGTTTTTTTGTCTCTTTCTCGCCTCTACCAATTCCATCATAGTTATTTCCCCATTAAGAATTTCCCTTTTTGATTCCACAATTTCAGTCAAGTTTATTCTATCTAAGTATTGCTTAATACTATCCTCCATTATGTTTTCCTGTTGATATAAATTTTGAAAAAAAAATGTACTAATCCCCCCCCCCTGTTCTTGTAGTGCATTTCCGCCCCATCGTCCTGTAATTGAGTTATTCTGGCTCTGTTTTAAATAACGTTATAATCCACCCAGAGAACCATGGTCATTGGGTGGATTAGAAACATGAACCCAGTTAAATTTTATTTTGTAATAGGAAAAGTAGGAGTGAAAGTCCATAATATAAATTATATATATATAACATAAAGTAATTATATATAATATAAGATAAAGTAGACCATAACCTACTACTAGATAAAGTAGAAAATGTGGGTTAGACAGCATCACCACCAGATAACTGGCTGACCAACCGCACTCAACGTGTAGTCCTCAATGGAACTGCATCTACAATGGAGGGAAGTATGCAGTGGGGTACCCCAAGGCTCTGTTTTAGGTCCGGTACTCTTCAACATCTTCATCAATGACTTGGACGAGGGGATAGATGAGGAACTCATCAAATTTGCAGATGACACCAAGCTGGCAGGAATAGCCAACACTCCAGAATATAGGCTTAAGATACAGAAGGATCTTGACAGACTTGAACATTGGACGCTATCTAACAAAATGAAATTCAATGGTGAAAAAAGTAAGATTCTACATTTAGGCAAGAAAAACAAAATGCACAGGTACAGTATATGTGGTACCTTGCTCAATAGTAGTAACTGTGAGAGGGATCGTGGAGTCCTTGTCGACAACCATTTAAATATGAGCCAGTAGTGTGCAGCAGCTGCCAAAAAAGCCAACACAGTTCTAGGCTGCATAAACAGAGGGATAGAATCAAGATCACGTGAAGTGTTAATACCACTTTATAATGCCTTGGTAAGGCCACACTTGGAATACTGCATTCAGTTTTGGTCACCACGATGTAAAAAAGATGTTGAGACACTAGAAAGAGTGCAGAGAAGAGCAACAAAGATGATTAGGGGACTGGAGGCTAAAACATATGAAGAATGGTTGCAGGAACTGGGTATGTCTAGTTTAATGAAAATAAGGACTAGGGGAGACATGATAGCTGTGTTCCAATATCTCAGGGGCTGCCACAAAGAAGAGTGAGTGAAGCTATTCTCCACAGCACCTGAGGGTAGGACTAGAAGCAATGGGTGGAAACTAATCAAGGAGAGAAGCAACTTAGAACTAAGGAGAAATTTCCTGACAGTTAGAACAATTAATCTGTGGAATGACTTGCCTCCAGAAGTTGTGAATGCTCCAACACTGGAAGTTTTTAAGAAGATGTTGGATAACCATTTGTCTGAAGTGGTGTTGGGTTTCCTGCCTAAGCAGGGGGTTGGACTAGAAGACCTCCAAGGTCCCTTCCAACTCTGTTATTCTATTCAATAATATGCTCAGATATCACCAAGGAAGGAAAGTGGGTGGTACTCCCTTTGAGTGATAAAATAAAGGAGCTGCATAATTCTAGAGATGGTAAGAATCTACCGTAAAAATAGACCAACTAATTAAAAAGACAAAAGATGGCAATGGAAAGAGTTGAAGTTTTTATCACCCATAGAAGTCCATAACAAGCAACTGTACGTACAGTATGACAATGCTGCATAGCACTTATGATCAGAGGCGATACTCACACATCGCCAACCCAACCCTGGTTTCTTCCAGGCAATTCATTCTCATGGGCAATACATGGATTTGGAATGATCTACAGACAACAGTCATTTCTCAGTTTCTTAGCTAGAGAAACTAGATCTGGACTGCAGTTTTATCTCTTACTGCCATCTAGTGGTTGCCTGGATTTTTGCACTCCATCTTCTACCCTTAGAAGATGTTGAAAATGTTAGAATTGTTCTGAGATCTTATACCATTAACAAACATATAACCCAAATTCAACAGCTGTATAGAGCTTTTCCTACCATATCATTTATGCCATATAAATCTGACAGCCAGGTACTTCTAAAAGGCTCAGGAGCCAACCCAGAATCTTTGAGGGTGATTGTCAGTTTTATTCATTTATTGTTTCAATGTATAAGGCTGCCCACACTCAAAACATCAATATCTTTAAAAAAAAAAGGGGGGGGGGAAGAAACTTCATTCAACAGGGAGAAACATCCACCACAGTTAGAACAAACAAGGCACAACAACTTATCCCGGAAGCCAAAATTTTAAGGAAATTCAAAGGTTTGCAGGGTTGGGGTGGTCTGAAACTTTTGAGGGGAGGTTTTATTCCAAAGGGCAGGTGATGACAAAGAAGGCACGTTTCCAAAGAGCCATCAGATGCCATTATTTAATGGATAGTTTTTAAATTTAATTTAATTAATTTAATTTAATTTAATTTTAATTTAATGGATAGATATTTAATGGATAGTCAAAAACATCATCAAAAAAGCACAACAAATAATGTTCTTTCTGCGCCAACTCAGAAAGCCCAAACTGCCCAAGGAGCTGCTGATACAGTTCTACAGAGGACTTATTGAGTCTGTCATCTGCACCTCTATAACTGTCTGGTTTGGTTCTGCAACCCAACAAGACAGACACAGACTTCAGAGGATAATTAGAACTGCAG
>QLTV01012194.1:2398423-2409902 GCA_003457575.1 Thermophis baileyi
ATCACTGTTGTATATTTTATTCTGTATGAATGTATTTTATTCTCCTTATGTAAACTGTGAGCATATACACTAAAGTCAAATTCCTTGTGTGTCCAATCACACTTGGCCAATAAAAAATTCTATTCTATTCGATAGGTTGTCATGTGCATCCATCCTGTTGATCTTACTGAATGAGCACAAATAATGGCAAAGAGGCAGAGAACTAAGCCATATGCTTCGCAAGGTTTCATAGATGGTAACCAGCATCTTGACAGGACCTGATGTAACTACAGAGTAAAACATCTAAAAATTTATATTAAGGAATTATTTGCATTAAGGAAGTTCAGGATCATAAAAAGAGCACCAAGAGCATCAGATTCTCCCAAATTCTTTCTCAGGTAACCAGCTGATGGGATGAGGGGGAAAAACATACTGATGTCTAAGAGTTTGTATTTAGTGACAGTCTGAAGATTAACTGGGGGGGGGGGGGAAGCCTTTAAACCTTCAAATTAGGCTCTCTCAAAAGCTAATAGTTTCATGTTGCTCCCAGAGTCTCCTCAAGGCTGCTGGAGCTAACAATATTTCTACCTCCAAAAAGAGGATAGAAATTCAGGATACTTAAAATTACATTTGCGATAGAGACTTGGGGGAGGCAAAACTTGGCTGGACTCCTGAGCTCTCCTCCACCTTCTGTTTATACAGTTCCATTAACAACAAAACCCCAAGAGGAAAGAGGGCCTGAAAATAATACGCTTGTGCAGATTAAGGCTGGTGAGGATTAGGCCTAGAAAAATTGGCAACTCTCATCTCAGGCCGTTGACGTCGCATTTGCAGAGCGCCCCCTGCTGGTGCCCTTCCCAAATCAATGACGGGCAATGAAAGGCTCAGTCAACAATTTATTTTAATTACCGAGCTGCCTCTCTCGTTTCGGCGGCAGCCTCGGTGCCGAATGGAGGGGCAAGTTGTTGTTCTGATTGACACTTGGCCTTTCTCACCTCTCTTCTCGGGAGTTTTTTTTTCCACGCGCGGTCCCTCATTTTATTTTATTGTCACTTTGTCTTAAGAAGCGGCAATCCTTGGCTGGTCTCTTGCTCTCGTTTCATTATCCAAAATCCCAGTTGAAGCCACCCGGCAGGATCAATCAGTCGCAGGCAGCCAGACAGTTTTCTTGTACTTTATTAAAGTGTAATCAAACATCGGTTAAGTGGAAAATAAATATCCAGATCTAATAAGCTGCTCAGTCAGATCGTGTAAATGCAAATTACAAGCTGGTTCCCATCTCCCCGCCAGGGGACTGGGAACAAGCCACAGCAATTGCTTCATCCACCGCGATTGTAAATCAACGAAAATAATGGCTGGATAATGACCAGTTTGCGGTTTCAAGCAGATTGAATGATAACAAACTGCGTGTGTCGCACCAGCTTTTCATTTAGCATCTCATCATGGAGCGAGCAGCTCGCCTAACAGCTTGCCTGCCTCATTAGGTTGTTGTCGGCGGCTTGTAAATTCCAGGCTGCAGCTAGCAGATTACCTGACAAAGTTTCCGAGAGGGGGAGGGAAAGGAAGCCTGGGCTTTGGGGTGGGGGGAGAAGAGGGTTGGAGGAAGGCAAACTAGACAATTCAATCCGGCCCATCAATCCTCTGCTTGCAGAAGGGAGAACCACATTGATCTATTGCTGAGGGCTGCAGTGAATTGATAGCAATATGATGCTTCCCTAATGGGGCAATGGGAAAACATACACACGCCGTGTAATATATAGAGACAGGCAGAGGCGGGAAAGAGGCACCGCGCGCGGCCGGGCGCCGCGGCTGGCTTTTTATTTTTTTGTTTGTGCTGATGTTGATTTAGCTGCTAATTGGTGACAGAAATTGTCAAATAAGCGGCAGATAGCGACTCCGGGAGCTCCCCCCGCCCTCGCCGAAGGTGCGAAAATCCTTTCAAAGATGAACCGCTGCCTTAAAAAAAAAAAGATGAGGAAAGAAGGGAGGGGGGGGGAGAGGGAGAGAGCGAAAGCGCCAACTGCAGAAGAGGCTGCGAAGGAGTTTGGCTAAATTTCTCCCAGATATTTATTGCCCCCATTTTTAGGACAAATCAGGCGCAGGGGCACGAAGCAAAATATGAGAAAGATCCCCCCCCGTCCTCCCTCCCTCCCTCCTTCCTTCCTTCCTTCCTTCCTTCCTTCCTTCCTTCCTTTCCTTCCTTCCTTCCTCCTTCCTTCCTTCCTTCCTTCGCACCCTGGATCGCCCGGGTGTTTGTTTGCAGAACGTGTTTGCTTCTCGGATGTAATTGAAGCGAGTCCCACTCAACCTATTTAAACAGAGAGGCAGAGAAGAGGGCTTCCTGCCGATCTCTGGGGGAGCTTCGCGAACCCTGCTTTGACTCCTGCTTTCCTCAGGAGCATCAACTGAACAGTAATTAGGCTTTGATACTCTGGCAAATGAACAGTAATTAGAATCTGCTCCTTCCAATCCTTTATCCGGTCTCCGCGCCGCCCCTCCCGCCCCATTATGGAGCATTTAGATGAGGCAGCTTTCCGCCGCGGCTCTCGCCACAGCCCACAGATGGCCTCGGGAAAGGGAGGGACGGCTCGTCGGAGGGCTCGGGGACCTCAGAGGGGATTTTCTGGTTATTAGAACCCGACTAGATCAGGGCCAATTATAAAGAAAACTGTCAGTCAAGAGAAAATTGCTACATGATTAGTGAAAAGGACAAAATCAGGTGAAAAGTGTGAATCATTCAGGCAGCTTTGATTTGCTAATCAGGGAAAGGCAGAGAACAGGGAAGTCCCCAGCTGTATCTCCGGTTTACTCTTTTCATTTCAGCCTGACCTTCTTAGCAGGCCCTGATACAATCTGGACAAGAAAGAAAAGGGGGGGGGAAGGGAGGAAGGAAGGAGAAAGAAAGGGAGAGAGGAAGGAAGAAAGAATGAAGAAAGGGAAAGAAAGAAAGAAAGAACCCCCCCAAAACTACCCCTGCCCCCACCCACAAGCAAGGATGAAGGGGAACCAGCAGCCCTCAAATGCCACAGAAAAGGCCCTCCGAGAGCCAGGCAGGGCTGGACAGGGTAAATAAGGTGGGAAGATAACCCTGGCTGAAATGGCGGGAAAGAAGCCAAGCTGGGCTTGCTGTCGCAAGGGGCAGCCACTCCTTAATTACGGTAATAGGTTGTAATGGACCTAATTTCCAATGCCAAGCTTTGGGATGCTTCTTGGTGGAAAAGCGCTATAGAATAGCCCAGACTGTTGCTCGGGTGGGATGGGGCATCCCTGGTCATTTCCCCCTCTTCTCTTCCTCTCCTCCGCCCCCCTTTTCTCCTCCTCCTCTTCCTCCTGCTCCCCGCCGCCACTGCCAGAGGTTGACATCTGAAGGGCGTGGTGGCCCCTTTTGTCAGGTCTGCCAGGCCTCCCGGAGCAGCCGAGGAAGACGTAGCAGCGCACCAGGAAGCTCTAATGAAGATGAGAAGAAGAGGGCCTGACAGTTTTGGCAGCTGCTGCATCGGGGCCATGCTAATTTCTTGCCGGAAAGGCAGTGATGGATCCCCCAAAATCTTGACCATGCATCCCATTAGCCTCTGTCGGTGACAGTGGAAGAAAGAGACTAAAACGGGGAGAGGGAAGAGGAGGGAGGGGGGGAGAATGAATGGTGGAAATCAGTCAAAAGAGCCACACAGAAACCTGAAGCCTCTCTTCAAAAGTGTCACACACCCCATATGCTACTGTTAAATTAACTTTCTGACAAAGGAGTTGTTGGTGAGATTTTTGGAAGGAGCATTTGAAAATTAGAGGGATGTGTGTTTCCAATTGATCACCTCTTCCCTCCTCTCTTACATATGAACAGACTCCTGGAAAAACAGAGTGGGCATTTAATACTCAGGAAAAGTAGCATTCAGCCCTTAATTGTCCTTTTCTAAGGCAAGGGATGAACCCCAGTGCTAGTTAGTAAAGGGCTTTTGTCAAACTAGTGCTGGAATCCTAGAAATGTGTATGCATACCGTAATAACTTTGGGGACAATGGAGATGTGCCTTCATTTGAGGTAATTTGGGCAAGCTTGTTCAGCAGAAGCTTTTGTGTTTTTGACTCGCAAGAATATTTTATTATTGGAATACCAGTATTTTTTTTTTGCATCAGGTTGATTTCAGTCACAAAAGATGACAGCTTGATTTCAGTTACAAAAGATTCGGATCAGTGTTTACTTCAGTCGTGGATACCTGACTTGTAAAGTCATCTTGTTTTTTTTAAAAAAATATTCTTTTTGGATAATCTCAGTGTCTATTTGCCTAGTAGGATATGCTTCATCTCTTGGTATTAACACTTTTTAATAGCCAAATGTGCAGTTATCCTTGATTTTTCCCCCAGTTTGAAGCCTGTAATACTTTAAGCAGAATTTTAAGTTAATAGCAACATGACTGAGGTTTGGTGACAACACGAAATTATTTTCCATCTTCTAAAGATGATTTCCTACAACATTACTTATACTAAATATACCTTATTTACTGTACAATAATACACACCATTACTATATCAAACACTGGGAGATATTCCTACCAAACTTTTGATTTGGCTGTTTTGGTTGTTCCCCCTCTCACTTCAGTTAAAATGCTCAAGCTAGAATAGCAAAATAATTAAAATAAATGTAGAATTTTGTTTCCTTCACAGGTCCATCTGCTATCTTCTAAAGCTTTTAAGCCTTTTAAGATAGCTTCATCTTACCTACTTGGCAGGCCAAAGAAACCATGGAAATAAGATGTTGCACATGGAATTGAATTGGGGAAAAAATAAGTTGGCACCCCACATCCCGTGGTATGCATAACACAGAGATGAAAATAAGTGAAAATACAAGGAGGAAGATTCATATCTCCCCTAGAAAGTCCTTTTAAGCTTCCTTGGTGAAAGCCACTTTATTCTTCGAAAACTCACCAGCAGATACACAACTAAATCCATCCATCAAGCTTCTTATTACACCAGTTTGTATTGCCTTCTTTTATTTACAGTTCATGTACTATTAGTTTGTATAAGTATGATTTTGCTGTAGAAAAACAAAAGGCATTTGCAATATGACACTGCTACCATATGACAAGGGCTACATTTCATCTTGAAAAACCTGCAAAATATGGATTACTTTTGCTTTTTTAATAAAAGGCCAAGACTAGGGAATCATGCCTCTACCATGAAACAAAAACCCAGGTGTACATTTTACTATGAATTGAACAGTGCAGATTGGGCAAAAAAAAAAAAAATTGTTGACACATCCCCTAAAATACAAATGACCTCCTGTTCGGACAAATTTTTAAAAAAACAACTGTTTGGAGAGGATAAAGTAGGGAAAGCTGCACAGTTGTCAGCTGTGTTTTTTTTTATTTTTTTATTTTTTTAAGGAAAGGAAAACAAAAAGGCCTGTCTCCATTTTTCAGTTGACAAATAGTATTGTGAAGAATGCTTGGGAAGGCAGAGGAAAAGGGTTACCTTGAAAGACAAGAAGTACAATTATCACAATATGATGAAAGAGTTTCCGTGAGGGTGTACCACACTGTTAATTACTGTCCTTTTTCTATAGGCTTCTAATGTGAGGAAAAATACGCAATGACAAGTGTGGAAAAGAGCAGGCACTAAATTACTGTCAGAAAAATAAACGGAGTTGCGTGCTGCTGCACAGTGATTTACGGGGGCAATTAACCACCACCCCACAGAGCTGCTGAGGACAGCACTGCTGCCTGTGGAAGTGTCAGGAAGGGAGAGGAGGACTTGGTGGTACTTTTTCCAACAACTTGGAAAAGCAAGGAGTGTGACGGTTGCAGGACTGCAAACACATGAGCCTTTCTTCCTGTCCTTGAAGGCAGAAGCAAAGATTGAGACACCTACTGTACTTTCTATCTAGATCCCAAGCGTTATTTCATTTGCTATGCAAAGAATTGGAATAGATTAAGTGGAGTGCATAGCATATACACACTTGCCGGTCTGTTTTTATTACTGGTAAAAATAAATAAATAAATAAATAAATAAATAAATAAATAAATAAATAAATAAATAAAAATTGTTAAATTGGGACTAGAGAGATCATTTATCCTAGTTGATGATCTTCCTATGTTAATTGAAAGGTTCTGCCTTAAATTGGAAGTTCCTTTCTTAAACAATATGATTTGTTAGAAAAACTTTTCTAAATGTTCTGTGTGCTGTTAGTCTCTGGCATAATAGCATGTATTTTTAAATGGATTGGAAATGGAAGTACAGGTTCCTCTGGGCGAAACCAAGGATCTAAATCTCAAATATTTAAAAGATGGTAACCCAGCTAATTTAATAGCAAGCCATAGTTTACTGACTATTCAAACTGTTTTCTTGATTTTTGGCCTACTCACTACAGTAAAAACAACAACCCTAAAGTAAACTCTTTAAAAGAAATATCTAGTTAGCTTTGAAATATATTTATGCCAAAGGACAGCATAAACACATACCACACGACTCATAATTTAGTGCTAAAATACTTTTTTTACATGTTGAATATTTTTGCATATTTTCTGTAATATATTATAGGTACAATAGGTTCACAATGATTTAATGACCTTTTGCCATCAGAGTGTTGAGTCTTTTGCTGTTTACTTCACTCTAGCAAGGATCACTTTTTCCAAATATTTTGCATTGTTTATTTCATGCCATTTTGTATCTTTTTGGGCTGCAGGAACACTGTTTCTGTTGCCATGTGTTTCTGCACCCACCTGTCCCCCTGGGCATTCTTCTCTGATGTGAAGAGTCTGCAGATCTGTTTATCATTAAAACCAATGTAGTTTGCAGGTGCAGGAGATGATTAAAGAGAGCATAAAATAAAGGTTAAATGAAAAATATTCTCCAAGAGGAGAGGTTTGAAAGTAACTTTTGATTAAGAGAGCAATTCCACCAGAAAATGTAGAGCAAATCAGTGGTGAAATCCAATTTTTTTTACTACTGGTTCTGTGGGCGTGGCTTGGGCGTGGTGTGGCTTGGTGGGCGTGGCAGGGGAAGGATACTGCAAAGTCCCCATTCCCTCCCCACTCCTGGGAGAAGGATATTGCAAAATCTCCATTCCCACCCCACTCTGGGGCCAGCCAGAGGTGGTATTTGCCAGTTCTCCAAACTACTCAAAATTTCCGCTACCGGTTCTCCAGAACCTGTCAGAACCTGCTGGATTTCACTCCTGGAGCAAATACATTGCAAAGAAAAAGGACTGATGAAAGTTGGTATGGTTGGACAACTATGAATATCCATTGAAATGCTCACAAGCATTTTAGGCCACAGTATAAAATCTAGCTAGAGTTCACCCTGTATATTGAAACTGTAAAAAATGGTTTTGTAAATGATTCTATTTGAGAAGTTATCTTATATATGGGATTATCTTGGAAACTTTGGGACAGTCCCAAAGCCCAGGCCGATGAATTCATTTCCCAGGTCTGGCTTCCTTTATGTAGAGGTTTTGAAATATATAGGTATTATTTAGCCAGAACTTTACATTAACCGTGAAATATTAATGGCAGTTTTGTCACTAACTTTTATATATGGCATGCCACATTAGTAACTCAGTACTTCTCAGTTTTCAAGTCTTGATTTTACACCTTATCCTTGTTAATAAAATATGAAAATAATTGTGGAATTATACAAACAAAGTCAGTTCTGTATTTGTATATGCATTTCCCAAGTGCCCCATGAAGGTGAAAGAGCAATGAAGTTCATTCACTTCAGTTCCACACCACGCTCAGTGATATGACTTGCAGCCATCATTTGAACATTTATAAATGTCACACATGATCCAATGGTGAATGTATTGCCTTACAGTGATTTTCCCTTTAGCAGAATCTGGTTAAGGCACAGTGCTTCTATGAATCAAGTTTTTCTGTTTTCTGTGGGAATTATGACATTTGAACAAGAAACATTAGTTTAGAAGAATGAGTTGGAGCAAAATTAAAAAACAAACGCATGCCATGCCTGCAGAAAAAGAATGGATCCTGTTGTGTTTTATATATTTCCTTCAACTAAAATAAGCAGTTGAGGCCACATCATTATGAAATGAGTGAAGTCACTAATTACAGATTCAGGACCTCTGGTCAAAACAAAGTTTAAGGCGTTTCTTTAAATGAGAAAGCTCTTTAGAGAGCTAATACTTATCCTAGCTGACCATTCACCAAAAATGGTGCTGGCATCCAGAAAGAATCTGGCTGTTTCAGAGCAAATGCTAGGGTTTGCAATACATATGCAATACACAAAACAAAATGCTAAAATATTAGAGAGGGATCACAAAGATATTGTCCCTGGTCTGGAGGTTAACAGTGGTGGTGTAGATCGGGGTGTCAAACTCTATTTCATTGAGGGCCGCATCAGGGTTGTGATTGACCTCGGGGGGGAGGGGGGCTGAGTTGGCATGGCAGGGTGGGTGTGGCAGGGTGGGCATGGCCAGCTTGACATCCTGCAGCCCTTTGCCAGCAAAACCGAGCCCGGGAGGGCCACACGCAGCCCTCCCGGGCTCCATTTTCAGCTGTGATGGCCTCCTGTGCCTCTGTTTTCGCTGGCAGAGGCACAGCCGGCCAGTCCTTTGCTGTTTCCAGGGTGGCCCCGCGGGCCAGATCTAAGCACCTCACAGTCAGATCTGGCCCACGGGCCTTGAGTTTGACACCCCTGTTGTTGATACTCTCCCATATCATCTTTTACATCTCATTGAACTAGTCTGATACCAAATCTTTCCAACAAAGGAGAAGGCATGGTTTTTTCTATCTAATGATTACTAGTGGGATAGGTAAAGGAAGTTGGACAACATTGTTAGCTTACAAAGGACACATCCACCAGCCAGCTATCCAACATGGTGCCTGGCACACCCAGATAGCAAGCATTTGACCTCCTAAGGAGGTACAGTGCAGGGGTGGGTTCTAAATTTTTTTACTACCGGTTCTGTGGGCGTGGCTTATTTTGTGGGTGTGGTTTGATGGTCATGTGACTGAGTAGGCATGGCCAACTTGACGTCATGCACACCCACGCCCTCAGTCACATGCCCCCCACCTAACCACGCCCACAGAACTGGCAAAAAATTATGTTTTGCCAGCTGGGAGGCTGGCAAAGAAGCCTTGCTTTCCCTGCCACCGTGGCTGCTTCTACCTCAGCGCCGAACGGTCCATGCCCCCCTACACACACACACACACACACACACACCGCGCTTGCCCTGGCAGCACCCCGGCAGTAGCAGCTGAGCGAGGGAAGGAGAGGGACCAGAGAACGAAGCGGGCATGGCAGCAGCCAAAGCCGCTGCTTATTCCAACAGCCGAGGACGGAAGACGTGCCTTGGCTGTTGCAAAGAAGCGGCAGCTCTGGGTCCGAAGCCCGCTTCGTTCTGTTTGGGAGCCGCTTTGCACCTTGTTTGCAACCCACTCCAAAGGGAGCTCAGATTGTGGTGACGTTCTGGCTTCCGCTGCCTTGTGGCGTCTGAGAGTGACACAGGCACGTTTCGGGGCACCTAATCCTCCGGTCAGCCCGGCCATGTGATGGCCAGAGAGTGAGGGAGGGCAGCCAGGTCCTCCCGGGCAGCTTCTCCCCACTGCCCTCCCCGGAGGGGCTCGCTTTGCCCATAGATTCTTTACCCGCCAAGAGCCGAGCCGACTGTAGCTGGGCTGCCCGACCCCAGGCGTCTGAGAGTGACACAGGCACGTTTCGGGGCACCTAATCCTCCGGTCAGCCCGGCCATGTGATGGCCAGAGAGTGAGGGAGGGCAGCCAGGTCCTCCCGGGCAGCTTCTCCCCACTGCCCTCCCCGGAGGGGCTCGCTTTGCCCATAGATTCTTTACCCGCCAAGAGCCGAGCCGACTGTAGCTGGGCTGCCCGACCCCAGGAACAGGTGAATTAAATGGCGGGCAAGGGGGGGGGCTGGCATCGGGCCGGGCGGTGACCAACTCGGACTGAACCCGGCTTCCCAACTGGCAGAGGGAACGAGGCCGGGAGGAGGTGGTCACGTTAACAGCTCAGTCTCCCGCCTTGTTCAAGCAGAGCTCCGGCGGGGCTTGAATCTGCATTGCAGGAAGCTCCGCTCTTGGGGTGCGCGCACTCCAGGCTTCCTCTGGAGACATCCCCCCAACCTTCCTACAATTGCCGGGGACATCTTTCTTGGTCTGCTGGTGCCCCTTCACCTCTTCCCATGCCCAGGTGGGGGAAAAACACCTCAGGGTGCCCTGATCCATCTTCCCCAACTGGGAGGTTTCTCCCCAAGTGGTGGAGCTCTCGGAGGATGATGCTTTGCCCAGCCTGGAAGTTGCTTCCGAAGCACAGAGAAGCTTCGCTTTTTCTCCTCCCCAGTGAGCGAAAAGCTGGTGGGCCAGCAGGGTCCGGGGGCTGCGGGCCTGCGATTCAGGGGGGCAGAAGTTTTGTTCCTCGGAGCAACTCCCGGCCCTTGCACAGTAAAGAGTGCAAGAAGTTGTTAATTGCCTCACAATCATAAGAACTTTTTCTTTACCATGCAAGGGCCGGGAGTTGCTCCAAGGCTCCGAAGAGCAAAACCTCCACCCCCCAAACCCCAGGCCCGCAGTGAGCTGATCCGCTGCCCGTGCTCTGGTTGCCCATGGCTCTGGCTATGCCTCCTGCAGTCTTGCCTGCCATTCGATTCGCCTGTTCCTCGGGTTGGGCAGCCAAGCTACGGTCAGCTCGGCTCTGTTTGGCTTGGGCTGCTCCTGTGCCGGGGCCAGAGGGGGCTTGTGGGCTGGACCCTGCTGGCCCGCCAGCTTTTCACTCACTGGGGAGGAGAAAAAGCGAAGCCTCTCCGCGCTTCGGAAGTAACTTCCAGGTTGAGCAAAACATCGTCCTCCGACAGCGCCAAGCGTCCGGGTTGGGGAAGATGGATCAGGGTGCCCTGAGGTGTTTTTCCCCCACCCGGGCACGGGAAGAGGCGAAGGGCAGGGGTGGGTTCTAACTTACTTCGCTGCCGGTTGCTTCCTCCCGCACCACATGGCCGCGCCTCGTGGGGAAAAAAGGCCAAAAACAAGATGGCGATGCATGCGCAGTGCCGGAAACTCGGCTTCTGCACATGCACAGAAGAAAAAAAACCCCGGGAAAATATTTTTAAAAAATGTCAAAAAAAATATGGCGGCGCCCACAGACCGGCACCGACCGAACCGGATCCGTGACGTCACTGTGACATCACCAGCGGGTCACTACCAGTTCGGGCGATCCAGTCCAAACCAGGAGGAACCCACCTCTGGTACAGTGGCTAGGCCAGGGGTCTGCAACCTTAAACACTCAAAGAGCCATTTGGACCCGTTTCCCAAAGAAAAGAAAACACCGAGAGCCACAAAACCTGGGTGGGCGTGGCCACCTTGATGTCACTCACTCCCACCAGTCACATGACCCCCTAGCCACACCCACCCAGCCAGTCATTAGGGCAGAGAACCCTTGTTAAAAAACACCAGGAGCCACAAAACCCTTTTGACATCTCTCTCTCTCTCTCTCTCTCTCTCTCTCTCTCTCTCTCTCTCTCTCTCCCTTTCTTTCCCTCTCTCCCCCC
>QLTV01012194.1:2409916-2422382 GCA_003457575.1 Thermophis baileyi
TATCTCTCTCTCTCTGTCTCTGTTCCTCTCTCTGTCCCTCTCTATCTCTCTCTCTTTCTCTCTCTCTCTCTGCCTCTCCCTCTTTCTCTCTTTGTGTGTTTCTGTCTCTGTCTCTCTCTCTCTCTGTCCCTCTTTCTGTTTCTCTCTGTCTCTCTTGCTCTCTCTGTGTGTATCTCTCTATGTCTCTCTCTCCCCCCTCTCCTCTCTTTCTGTGTATCTCTCTCTCTCTGTGTCTCTCTCCCCCTCTCTCCCCCTCTCTCTCGGTGTCTCTCTCTCTCCCCCCTCTCTCCCCCTCTCTGTCTCTGTGTGTGTCTCTCTCCACCTCTCTATCTCTCCCCCTCTCTGTATCTCTCTCTCTATGTCTCTGTGTCTCTCCCTCTCTCCCCTCTCTCTTTCCCTCCCTCTCCCTCTCCCTCTCCCTCTCCCCCTCCCCCTCCCTCCCGCCCCCCCCCTCCCCTCTCTCTCCCCCCTCTCTCTCCCCCCTCTCTCTGTATCTGTCTCTCTCTCTCTGTGTGTGTCTCTCTCTGTATCTCTCTCTCCCCCCCTCTCTGATTCTGATATGAGGTGTCAGGCAGGCCATGAGGCAGCCCTTGCACATCACTGTGAACTTTAGCATGCTTCACAATGGGGGAGATGGGGTCCCCTCCTCCTCCTGCAGCCCTCCTCCTCCTGACGCAGAGCCACAATGTGACCCTGCCCCACTCGCCTCTAGAAACAGGATGCGGCTTACAGCTCTGAGCCTGAAGCAGCGGGAGGCGAGGGCTGCCTTGAGTGCAAATGTGGCGCAAAGGCAAGTACAGGGCCACTTCACTCCTGCACTAAGGCTCCGGTGACCCTCCTCCTCCTCCCCCTCTTTCTCTTCTTGCTACCCCCTGGCCAACAGTGGCAGGGCTGGGAGGGTGCGCACGAAAGGAGAAGGAGGGGGAGGAGGAGGAGGGAAGACTCCGCTGCGGCTCACACTCATTCCTCAGCCAGCCTGGATTTCCAAAAAGTTGCCAAGAAGAAAGAAAAGGAGCCTCTCACTCTCTCGGAAAGTCCAGTGAGCTCTCCTTGGGGCTCTTCGCTACTCCTTTTCTTTCTTCTTTTTGGAAATCCGGGCTGACTGAGGAACGAGTACAAGCCACGGCGGAGGCTTCCCTCCTCCTCCTCCTCCCCCCTCCTCTCACGACCCCCTGGCCGGCTGTGGCGGGGCCAGGAGTGTGTGCATGAGCAGGAAGACCCTCATCAAGCGAGCGGCCACCCGCCCCGTGTGCTTTTGCTGCGCTTTGGCCGAGCCCGGCCGCTCGCTTGAGGAGGGTCTTCCTGCTCGTGCACACCCTCCCAGCCCTGCCACAGCTGGCCAGGGGGTCGTGAGAGGAGAAGAAGGGGAGGGGGAGGAGGAGGAGGGAAGCCTCTGCTGTGGCTCGCGCTCGTTCCTCAGTCAGCCCAGATTTCCAAAAAGAAGAAAGAAAAGGAGTAGCGAAGAGCCCCAAGGAGAGCTTGCTGGGCTTTCCGAGAGAGTGAAAAGAGACACAGAGACAGGGAGTGAGAGAGAGATACAGACACACACACATGCATGCACACACACAGACATAGAGAGAGAGAGACACACAGAGAGAGAGATATACAGAGAGAGGGAGAGACCGGCTGACGGGTGAGCTTCTTTGGTTAGGGCTCTGAGGTGAGGCTTTCTCTGAGCCTGACCCCCGGAGTGGGCTTGCGAGGTTTGGTGGTGCCAGCCCCCTTTTCCCACTGCCCTGAGCTTCTTAAAACCATGGCTGGGCGCTGCGTGCCCATCCCCCTTTCCGTCGTCGTCCCCTCCTCCCGGATCCCATTCCCACCCCGCCAGCCCTCATGTTAGCGAGGCCAGCATCAGTTGTGGCTGGGTCGGGCTAGTGTCTCGGGGTACAGAGCAGGTTGCGCGTCTCCCCAAGCGACCGAGGCATGCCCAGTACCAACAAGGGCTGGAAGAAGCTCCAACAAGAGTGAGGCGCCAGAGAATCAGCCCCGGCCGTTTCTCCATCCCCCGCCATCACCCTTACCTTCTCAGGCCATGTGAGGAGTGACTGGGAGGGGAGGGCAAGGGGCGGGGCCAGCCAGTGATGGGACAGGGAGCCGCAGCAGAGGGCCCAAAGAGCCGCATGCGGCTCCGGAACTGCGGATTGCTGACGCCCGGGCTAGGCAAGCCAACTCATCAAAACAGCTGCTGTCAGCATGTCTTAAGAGTCAGTGGCAGAAGCAAGATGGTAAAAATATGAGCCAGGCCTCATTGATAAAGAGACAAGCAAAAAAAAAAAAGGGGGGGGGAAGGCAACTTGCTAGTAATTTGGGAATGAAGACAATGTAGATGATTATGACGGCATCTCATATGTTTCTTAAGAACATATTTTTCCCATGTTAAAAATAGCTGGTGAATGTGACAAGTAATTATTGTTTGGTGACCAAAATTGGGACTGGCAACTCTGTTGTAAAATGAAGTGGTTGCTAACTGAAACATCACATTTTACAATTTTACATCATATTTCCTTTTTTTTTTCAGATCTATGAAGGTCGTAAATATGAGGACTGATTGCAATATTACTCTTACATTGGCATCAGAACTGTGAATGTTGCTAAACAAGGACTGCCTATACTGACATTTGAGGAGATCAGGCAAGCTAAGGGACTATCATTCTGCAACTGAAACAGAATTTCCCATTAATACTCAGGAATGAGTCTTAAGGAGGTAGGCTGTGATCATCTTCAGAACAATGTAGAAGCCCACATGAACTTTTAAGAATGAATATTTAGACTAATTTTGGTCTTTCTGTTGTTGTTGGTTGGTTCCTACCATACTGATTTGTAAAAATGCTTTGGGTATAACTTGCTTTGATTTCAGTAGTTTTGACAAAACTCTCCACGATCACTAAATTGGTCGTATGAAGGATAGATAATAATACTGTCAAATGAATTTGCAGCTGGAGGGAAAAGTGAATTTGAGATGTGTTCATTGATGATCTGTCATCAAACTGGAGCTTTAAATGGGTGAGGAAGGTGACAGGGGTTTCTGTCTGTGGTCTTGATATTTGTTTTTCAATTAGCGACTTAAATGGGGAGAGGAGAAACCTTATTAAATTTACAAATGACTTATAGAAGGGAGCATAGCTGGTAAGTCAGAAGACAGGTAAAATTCAGAATCAGTTTGATAAAACACAAACTGCACTGCTCAAAACGAAGGAATTTCAACAGAAAAATGGAAGATCTAAATGTACTGCAAAGGGAGAAATCAAATGCTAAGTCAAGTTAGGGATGATGTTTAACTCGGAAGCAGCATGTGTGAAAAGGATCTGAAGGCTCATGTATTATCAATATGATATCATCATGATCGTTGTTGTCATCATCTTAACAAAACTATAGTGTGTGTCTGATTCTAGTAAAAGATGCATTTGGTTTATGGGGTTACAGATGAATGTTACATGACCGCTCCTGCCTATTCCAAAGCACCTTTTGTCTTGAAGCACTATAACAGCTCTAGCCTTTATGTGTCGAAAAGTAATGCTTCTACTTTATTCTATGGCAGGGCTTGGCAACCTTCTTTCTCCTAGGGGCTGTAGGCTTCTCTCTGAGTGGATGACAGGCCACAGATGTGAGAGATGATGCCCATGGAGAAGGAGCTGGTGTGATGGACTATGGTGAACTGGCAGTTTTCCAGGAAGGAGGGAGGGGGGCAGACAAGAGGCAGCACAGTCCAGAATTGCTAGCAGATAGAGAAAGAGAGTAAGGGGTAGCCATCCAGGGCTAATTTCCCAGGGTATATCCATTAGGGTGACAGTAGTAAGGGTTTAGTCCGGCAAGATTCTGTCTATTACATGTAAGTAAATAAAGATCTGAACTCTGTCTTAATTGGTCTTCATTGTCCTTGGGCTTAATCTGACACATTTATTTTTATAGCTAATAAATGAAAATAATAATAAAATAATACACTATGAATTATGTCTATTTTATTTAAGTAGTATTATATCTATCTAAGGACACAATATGTGTGATTGAATGCTATTTATTGCTTGAAAGTCTCGCTCTCTTTTGGCTTGCCTCATTGAGTGAAGAGGAATTGTCTTGGGCTGCATATAAAATATTATAATATAGTTAAGGTATCAAAATAACAAACTTCCTTTATTTTTAATTTTTTTTAATATGAGCTTGTAGGTCTGCTTTACCAGCTGTTCACGGCCACATGCAGCCCATGGGCTGCGGGTTGAACACACTTTATCTAAAACAATAATTAAAAAGTGTATAGAAGCAACATAGGCCACAAATCTTTTAAAATAAAAATTCAACATGCTTTTTAAAAAATTTCTATTTTAGTTATTTATTTACTTATAAACACATGTATATTTATATATGGGCTTGTAACATGGTTCAGATTATCACAATGCATTAAAATAGGGAAGCTCTGCATCAAGCCTGAAATAGATTTACAGACTTGAATGCATTATTTTTTAAGACTACGATTGGCAAGAATGATATGATATTTCTTTTGGGAACTATGGGCTGGATGATTTGATGGTCAAGCCATAGGCTGCTGAAAGCTTCCTCCGTTATTGGGAAAATGCACCCTTTGTTTCACAGCAGCTTGTGCGCCCCGTGTGTACGTCGTCGTTCCGGGGAGCTCCAACCCCGCCACCTGGTCCTATAGAGATGGAGGGGGAGCCACATTTTGAGGTGGAGGAAATACTGGATGCCCGCAGGCATCGTGGACGTCTCCAATATCTTATTATGTGGAAAGGGTATCCAATATCAGAAGCATCCTGGGTCCCATATCAGAATGTAAGGGCTAGTCGTTTAGTGGCCAGGTTTTATAGGAAGAATCCTACCAAGCCAGGGGGACCGGAGGAGAGGGTGCAATAACCTAAGGTGTTACAGTCTGGTTTTTGTCTTCCAGGTAGCCTCGTGGTAGGGGGGGTGCATGTCAGCCCCAAAGCGTCAGGGCTGCCAATCCAGCGGGGGGAAACACCCGGGAAGGGAATGCGTTCAGCCCGAACTCCAGTTGCTACTGCCTGAACTCCAGTTGCTGCTGAGGGGGCGTCGTCAGGGGGCAGCTCGATTTGCTACTGGCTGAACTCCAGTTGCTGCTGCGGGGCCATTGTCAGGAGGCAGCTCAGCTGAGAGGCCCGCTTGGACAACTCCCCAACTACGTGGGGAGAGATTTTAGCCACCTAATCGTGGCTTGTGGAGATTCCGAACTAATTGCTTAATGTGAGGGGGGTGCTGATAGGCGGGAGCACAGGGTGGAGCGCGGTAGTTTAAAAGCGGTGGTGGGTGCACTAGCAAGCCGACACTGACAACATTTCATTTCATTACATTGAGTGATTGGGAGTACGTGCCAGAACACTGAAGATAAATAGCTACAACCCTGTTCCTTGGTTGTTGAGTGTTTTCTTGTTACGTGGATCTGGAACCTGACACTCTGTTTAAGAAGGATATGTAGATAAGTTGGAACATGATGCTAATGAGGTAGGAGTTCAGAAGAAAAGTCTGAGTGGATTGAAGGAAATGGGCACACTTATCTTGGAAGACGGTACACTAAAGACAGCAAATATTTGTAATGCTAGTAGACAAGGGTAGATTTAACAGGCTTAAGTCAGGTGAATGGCTTTTCTTTTTTTTTTAATTTACAATAAAAATTAATACACACTAAAAAAAGAAAAGAGGAAAAAAAGAAAAAAATAAAAAAGAAACAAAAACATAAAAATAATATAAAGAATGTAAAGAAAAAGAAAAATATATAAAGAAATTATTTCCCTTTCCATCACAACAAACAAACATTTTTAGTAACTTATCACCTTTTTTAAAAATACAACAAATGATCTCTTCTTCCTGTATCCCATCTCTTATCTATAAACAAACCAGGGCTGAAATTCAAAATTTTTTCCCTACCGGTTCTGTGGGTGTGGCTTGGTGGGTGTGGCAGGGGAAGGATACTGCAAAATTTCCATTCCCACCCCACTCCAGGGGAAGGATACTGCAAAATCCCCATTCCCTCCCCACTCCTGGGGGAAGGATATTGCAAAATCTCCATTCCCACCCCACTCTGGGGCCAGCCAGAGGTGGTATTTGCCGGTTCTCCGAACTACTCAAAATTTCCGCTACCGGTTTTCCAGAACCTGTCAGAACCTGCTGAATTTCACCCCTGAAACAAACCCATAAATTCTCATCATTTCAGCCAATTAAGGGTTACCAGAGATACCTACCTATTTTAGTAATAATCAAATAAACCAACTTTATATTCCTTCCTTTTATTTTTAACAATCTAGATCTTTAATCTTTTCAAATAATGTCATAAAGCTTGATTTCCTGTCATATTTTCCTGCCCCTTCTCACTCAATCCTTCAAAATTTTAATAAATCTCTTGTGAATCCAATACGGGAACGTTATCTAGGTTACTCTTTTGGTTTGCTCTAGGATATGATTCCTTGACCAGACTTCCTCCAGTTCTGTAACTTTGTGAGCCAACCTGTAAAAAATACTTCTGGAGATCAAAGGATTTCCACGTTCAAAGAACTTATTTCGTAGGATAACCTGCCATGCCCTTATTTTTCTCTCCCTTACATAAAAAAAATACCACCTTCTAAAAGGAAGATTCTTTTAACTTCCAAAAGGTCTGTTCCAGCCAGTCTCATAGTGGAACATGATAAATCTGATCTGTACAGAAAATGGGACTTTCTCCACCCTTTCAAAACTAGTGCAATCAGTTTAAAGGTGGGTGAATGGGTTGAAGCACTGACCTCAGTAAAGAAATTGAATTTGATCTTTGAAGTGAGGATATTTGTGCACAGGGAGGGGCAGAATTCAGCAAAGTTTGAAAGCCTGCCTTTGAACACATTTTAAAGAGAAACATTACATTTTGAGCGTGTGAACAGTCATTTCCTTCTTAGCCCTATTATTGCCCTTAGGAAGGACCGCCACATCAAAGCCATCTCTTTTCTCCCTGCCCACTCCCATTAAAGAGAAAATATTTTGCAATTCTGTATCAAGTGAGGAGATTGGAAAAACAGTCACTGAACAGAATGATACATATTGTCAAGGCTCCAACTAAGGAACCCAAGCAAATCAGAACTTTGAGACTTGGCTTTTTCTCAAAGGTCTTCTTTGTTGAGTACATCATATCGGCACAGTTTCAATGGAAAACCAAATCTAAACCTTTCCCGCGGTTTCAGTATAATTAAACTAGGAAATAACCCCATCCCCAAGTGTCACGTTGGCCAATTGGGTTAATTGGTGGGCTCTTCAGGCACTCCTTCCCCAACCTTATCTGTTGTCAGTAGAGACGACCTTGGTTCTTAGGAGAAAGTTCTTTGTTGTGTCTAATAATGCATTCCAACCTCCTTCCCCCCCTTCCCCCTCTGTGTGGCAACTGAGGAACAGAAAGATGGCTATGGCCAGGTTCAGTTTGAAGTTGACACATATATTTTTAGGAGTGCTTCATATTTTTCAAACTATGGCCTTTGAGTGGGGTGTGAATGACTGCATCCCCAAATGCAATTGGGATATAGAAATGGATGGAGCCAAGACAAAACTAACTTCAGTTAAGTCAACACATTTAATATGATTACTGCTATTTTTTGGCAATACCTTTCTTGTTCGATCACGTTGAAACATATGATTGAACAGCCAGTTTTGGAGACATCTGGGGGCTGAACCCAAAACTTTGAGGAGCTACATGTAATCCTGGGGCTTAGGCGATGAACTTGTAACTTTGTGTGTCTGTGTGTGTCTCTCTCTGTGTGTGTGTGTGTGTGCGTGTGTGTGTGCGCGCGTGTGTGCATATACACATGTGCATGCAAACATGCAGGTGTGCATGCAATTGAGTCAGTCCATCTGGTTTTCCTGGCAACATTTTCAGAAGTGGTTTGCCATTGCCTTTTTCCTAAGGCTGAAAGGAAATTACCAGACCACGGTTGCCTTGTTGCAGTAGTGGATTCTAAATCCCGTCGCTACCGGTTCTGCGCATGCGCAGAAGCATCCTGGGTGTGTGGGCGGAGCCTCCCGCCGCCGCTACCGGTTCGCAGAACTGGGCCAAACCGGGAGCAACCCACCGCTGCCTTGTTACCTTTGGTATCTAAGGACAAGAATTCCACCTTCTCCATTCCTCGTTCAACTCTTTAACTACTAAACCATAAAAAGCTACAAAATGGTGAAGCTCCCTTTAAGTTGAACTCAGTTCCTGGTGATTTCATAAATACATCCTGGCAGCCACGCAGAAGAAGTTGGCCACTGCCTTCTTCTGATATACTTTTTGATTTTTTTCCAATCTAGTCTAAACTTTTCTATTAGTCTTTTATCCAGGTATTAAATAAACTTGATCCTATTTAGGGTTTGTTGTTGTTGTTGAAAATAGATAGCTGCCATCTTTTTTTTTTAAAAAAAAAACTTTGGCCTTTCAGTGTGACCACAGGATGTCCCCCAAGGGTTCTAAGCCTTGATACTATTGGAAAAAAATATGCATGGGTATTTCTTAAGAATAAGTGATTTTTTTTTCATAAGAAAAGAGTTTAAAAAGGTTGAGATTGGGACACTTAAGACAGCGTTATGTCTGCAAATTGAAGCTCTTAAGATGTCTTGAACTTTTCTTTCACATTTCCTAGCCAACATGGCCAAAGAAATGTTGGGCACTGAAGTACAAAAATCCCAGGAACCCCAGTTTGGGAAGGCCGATTTAAGACTTGTTATGATTTAACTCTCTGGTATTCTCTGCACCGAAAAAGAAAATTAAATTTCTTGGCCAAAGAAAATTGAATTCTACAATCTGTATTCAAATTAAGCGCATGTATACATTTACGGAGTTTTGCCTAGTTCACACATCTGACTTTTTTTCTGTTGGCATGTTTTGTCTAGTCATGTGTGATATTACCCAGGCAAGAGTGCAAGGTGTGTGCACGCTGTCAGGTAAAGATGCAATAGCACTGATATTCTTTTCAGCCTAGAAGTGCCATACAATTTCCTGGAGTCATTAACACCCAGTTGCTGTAGAATTTCTATCCTGCTGTAGGAAGGGGAGGGCAAAGAGGAAAGTGGTTGTCTTATCAAAAGCTGCTACAGAGGGGCGAGAAACAGATTATGAGATGGGGGAGGCAGACTCAGCCCCTCTCCTTCATCAGCAGAAGCCACTTGTGAAGAAATAAACAATAGAATTCCATCAACGAAATTACAGAAAGAGTACAAGAAGTATTACTTATATGAAGCCTCTCTATTAAGAATCTTTTAAAAGTCTGAATGTGACACATAAAGGTTGAGAGGGAAAGAGTAAGCTTTGAAGAGCACCCTACTCCTTCTCAAGACTCTGCAAAGAAATTCTATAAAGTATGGGTTCCACTTTAAACTGGTGCTACTCTTGCTAATAGGAATGCATCAAACAGCAGAACGTCTGTCTAAATTCAGAGTTAGTTTGCTTCACACGTACGGCCACTAGATCTGACCTGGCAAAATTAGAATGACTCTAGATGGCAGCAAAGAGATAAAAAAAAAACTCTCTATTGCCATCAAGGGGCACTCTGAAGCTTTGCAGCCCTGTTCTGGCACCCATATTCACATGAGCATGTAAAAACTGCTTAAATGATACTTTGCAAATTACAGTTTCCAGCTCAGAGTTTCTAAAAGACCAACCTCACCTTGCAGCAAATACTAAACCTTCAGCATGATTTCACATACATGTACATGCTCTCCTCACACAGTCGTTTAAAATCAAGCACTCCTTTGAACTCACGTCTTCTTCCTTTCTCTTAAGAAGGGATCCTTCCAGTCTGACAAATTGCTTGAGTACAGATTGCATCCACCAAGAATCCCATATTTATGCATGTACATTCTAATTACCCATGCTGAGCTATCAATCTACTTAATTACAGCTGCAGTTTACAGAATAAAGTGTATACTGTAGGCTTCGTGATACACGTGCACCCTTGCGTAGTGATGCCATCATGGTTGAAAAAAAGAGCATCATTAAAAAAAATAAATCACAATTAGCCTTCAGACTAGTTGTCAGAACGCAAGGGGCACCTGCCCTTTTCCACTGTTTTAAATTCAGCAGTAACAGGACAGAGGCATTTTGCATCTTGCGGTTAACAACATTAACAGCATTTTTTAAAAAACAACAATAACAACAGTCTTTTGGATCGCGTGCTAGAAAGCGCTGAGAACCCAAGAGAAAAATGTGTTGTAGAATTTAGATGACTACCCTCCTTTTGTTTACAGTCTAGTTAAAGGGTTTATTGATTTATCAATAAATGCCTTTTCTATTTAGTGCAAGGCTGCGGCCCTACTCAATTCGTAGTGGCCACAGCTGTTTTGCCTGGAAAGTGTGAGGTCAAAAAAGTGTTCTCTGGTTAATGTAGGGTCATCCCTTTCTAACCTATAATATCCACTAACTTTTGTTAGAAGTGGCACGACGGTGGAAATGTTGAATAGTTCTAAATGCCGAAACTATCAACGGCCCCTTGTAGGAGTTTATACCTGGCCCAAGAATAGTGAAAGAAGAACCCCACCCATTAAAATAATGCGATCGTTTCCATAGAGTGCACCTGTAGGAGAAACGGAAGAGATTTGGATGATAAACATTTGAACGGTATTTCATATATAAGAGGGATCTCCTCCCTGCTCTGTCTGGTCCATCACTCCCTTTAGTTTTACCTGTCTCTGTCGCAGGGGTGTCAAACTCGATTTCATTGAGGGCCGCATCAGGGTTGTGTTTGACTGGGTGGGCGTGGCCAGGATGGGCGTGGCCAGCTCGATGTCACTCATGTCGGGAGCGCCCGTGGTGGCCCGCAGTGCCTCTGCCAGCGAAAACGGAGCTCGGGTGGCTGCGACGGCCTCCTGCAACAGCTCCATTTTCGCTGGCAGAGGGTTGCAGGAGGCCGTCGCAGCCTCCTGAGCTCCATTTTCACTGGCAGAGGCACCGCAGGCCGGTCCTTCACTGTTTTCAGGGCGACCCTGCGGGCCAGATCTAAGAACCCCGTGGGCCGGATTTGGCCCGCGGACCTTGAGTTTGACACCCCTGCTCTATCGCAACTGCTCCAATTAGTTACTTTGCTATAGAAGGGGGAAACAGTTAACTTTGAGTCTGATACTTCGCCGTTGCAGTTGGACTGGCAACAGCTAAGGGTGATTCTCTCTCCTTCTACTCTGCACCACGCAGAGGCGAAGAAATACATAGGTTCATGAATCAATCTGGATAATGTGAAGGGCTGAATATAATAAATAATACAGTAACATCCCTAAACTAATGAGCTGTTGCTAAGGTACATTTCACAGGCTCATCCTCTATATAAAAAGTCACTAATAATCCCTTGGTGTAATCAGATGATAAAGCTTTGCCATAAGGCAACACCTGTGCAATTAAAACTGCAGATTCTTTTGCACGTTTCATTAATTTCAGGATTTTGTAAAGGCACAATGACTGCACTAATAATCTAGTCTACTTGACTCCATGTCTACTGGAAACAGGGTGTCTAATTAGGTAAAGGTAATTAATTAGAGATAAATGGAGCTAATCAGACTCAGTTAACACTAATTCTCTGAATTAAGACATTTTGGGACACCTACTATTCTGCTGCCTTTGATATTTTCCCAATAAACAAGGAGTTGCAAAGGAACAAGGAAGCATTTATTTGATGTCATTACAATGGACAGCAACAATTTGGTAAATGTTTCATTAATACCGTATAGCCTGACTAGAGTCAGTTGGGGCAATGCAAGAAATTATTAATTCTACTGTCAATCTCTTGGAAAAGCAGTGGAATTCTGGAATCTGGGTTATTATTTTTTTTCCAAACCATAGTAATCCTTCAGCTTGGATTAGGGTGGCTGGGGTCCTTGTTGGATTGTTTGAGGGCATGGGTGTGGTTAGCCATTTATTTATTTATATATTTATTTCATTTAGGGTTATTGTACTATGATTTCTATCCTATTGATTTTATTGTACAATACCTAGAGTCAATCTGGAGTTGCCTGGTGGCTATATTAAATAAATAGATTAAATTAAACAAAATGAGGAGTAGGGATCAAGAGTCTTAGTTCTTGTAATTAAAACTCAGATGGGATCTCTGGAATGAGAGCATTATTTGAAATCCATTGTTTTTATACTTTGAAAGTTTTATCAAGTTCACCAGTGGTGGGATTCAAATTTTTTTACTACCGGTTCTGTGGGCGTGGCTTGGTGAGCGTGGTGTGGCTTGGTGGGCGTGGCTTGGTGGGCATGGCAGGGGAAGGATACTGTAAAATCTCCATTCCCACCCCACTCCAGGGGAAGGATAGTGTAAAATTCCCTCCCCACTCCAGGGGAAGGTTACTGCAAAATCCCCATTTTCTCCCAATCAGCTGGGACTCGGGAGGCAGAGAATAGATGGGGGCGGGGCCAGTCAGAGGTGGTATTTACTGGTTCTCCGAACTACTCAAAATTTCCGCTACCGGTTCTCCGAACTACTCAAAATTTCCGCTACCGGTTCTCCGAACTACT
>QLTV01012194.1:2422584-2437951 GCA_003457575.1 Thermophis baileyi
TACTCACACTTTCCGCTACCGCTTCTCCAGAACCTGACCACTGGTTCTCCTGAACCTGCTGAAACCCACCTCTGAAGTTCACCTTATTTCCTTTTAGTTTATGGTGTTTTGGAATCATATATATTTAGACTCCAGATCAGCTCTGAATGCTATTCTCCCAAGTCCAGGCTCTTCTCTCTGAAAATCATCCCTCTCTACCACAATCTCTTTCAATGATCACAAGTAGGGTGGACCATGGTGCACAAATTGTACTTTCCATATCAAATATTGAAACCCCCTACCCCATAAGGAAAAAATGAATGCTGTTAAAATGAATCACTCAGGATAGGAGAGGTATACATTTGGGATTCCTAAGGTTGAAATATAGCATAGGTAACCCATTTCATAAATAAATATCCTCATGACAAAAACAATGATCTTTATGGTTGGCCAACTAACATCCAGAAAGTTTATAAAACGAACTAGCAGTAATGACATTTTCAGCACAATCACAAGGGAGATATATAAAACCATAATAAGTGGTTAATGGTCATGTCTAGCAATAAAGAACAATAGGAAGAATCCAAAGTAAAACAGTGCATTATCTAGTAACAATCAGTTGTATTCTTCACATTGCTATTGGTAAAGACAAAAAGGAGAAAACTTTCCACTTTGAAAGTAACAAAGATATTTGGGCTTATTAGTTTAATTGGTTGTGTTAGTTTGATGTAGAGATGGAGGTCATTTGGAGGTTGTGTGCAGCAAACTGCCTAGCTCAGAAGGGCCTCAAGTACCTACATGATCTCACCCAGTTACCATGATTTCACCCCATTCATATTGCCTGGATGAAGAAGGACACTATCTCTGGCTGGTACATGATCTCATCTACTGTAGGTTGTATTAACAGGATGTAGGATGTTCTTAAGGATTGGCAAGGAGAATTCACCAATGAAAATGCTGTTGCTCTTTGTTACCTTTTGCTGCTTGTAAAACTGTATATAAGCAATAAACACTGCGAAGGCAGTCAGACATCTTGGCATCCTGCAATGACTGGTCTCTAACTCCATCAGTTTAATTTGTTTCATTCTGATATGATTCAGAAGGAACAAGAGATGGGGAAAAAGAGAGAATGAAACAAAATAGGGCACCCATTTATTTTAAAATAGCCAGTTCTGATGGAAAGGGGAAACTTAAAATTCCCAGGTTCTATCATCATTTCTCGAAATGGTGGTGCTGCTGTTCTTCCTCACATAGATGTTGGTTGCAATGGCTTCTGACAGGAGGAAGGAGAGAAACTGATCCTAGCTGTTCATTCACTTAATTTATTCACTTAATAATAAACCAGATTATGGAAATGAGGTTTCTTCTTCTTCTTCAGGTTGCTAGAAATTCAGTAATAGGATTTGATTGCATCGTTTTCATCATTGGGCAACCCATATTCCTTGCATGGTAAACAGGCGTTAGGTGTTATACACACACACACATTTTATTTCTTTATTTGATTATTTACCCAAAGTCCTATTGCATCAGTATCATATTTCAATCCATTGGCTTTTGGTTCCAAGCTCCTCAGATCTTCAGGTGCTCAGACAGGATAGATTTCACTTTTCTCTTTATCCTGGAACATCACAACAGAAAAAAAAAACCATTCAAATATAATTGAATGATATTTTTTTCAAAATCTTAATAGACTCCATAGTTTGCCAACTTCACAGCCATGATCAACTAATGAGTTGTAATGCCCCATTTCAAATATCTCATATAAGTAAACTATAACCTGTGGGGGTAAGTCACATAAAAAGTACTGATCAGACCTTGAATTTTAAAACTACAGGGGAGCAGGGAACAGATCTTTAAACCTTTGAGCCTAAATGGTAGTCTGGAAGATTAAGATTTGCTAATCTTGAACCCAAAAAGTGCTTGAAGATACCGTTATAACCATTCTGTAAATAAATTGGAGGAGTGTTTGAGAAACTAGATCTTGTTGAGAAGGTTTTACCTGGAACAATTTTTTAACAGCTAAGTTCCATTTCACTAAGCATTGTTCCTGGATGGAGATATTCTAATTGAAGTATTGCTGTCAGAAACATGAAATATCCTTTAGTTTCCAGGATAAAGAAAGACTGAAATTCCACCTGGGCAATTTGAAGATGTGTGGACTTCAACTCCCAGAATTTTCCAGCCAGCATTTATTTATTTTATTTATTTATTTTATAAAATTTATATGCCGCCCAACTCCCGAAGGACTCTTGAAGACCACACATCTTCGAGCTGCCCAGGTTGAGAAACACTGCCTCTTTAGTATATTGGTCAATTGGGAAAGATAAGTCTGGAATGTGAAGAAGCATAAGGATAGGTGCTTCTACCAAAAACTAAAAAAATAAATGACTTCTGCATTCACACTTTGCCCAGAATTCTAACGTGTCTTGCTTATTTTTGGCTTATGTGTTGTGTGAACTTAACTGTTGTGGTTTGTAAATGCAGCCCACTGTAATTCACTCAGCAGACAATGGTTTCAACTGGCAAAACGTAATATCAAGAAATTGTTGAATATTCCCCTTTCTGAAATGTTGTTTCTGATATTTTAGTAAAACTACCCTGTGTCCTTCCCCATTGTCACAATGGCAGCTAAAGCTGTCGGTCCAATAATTAGTTGCAGCTTAAAGGTCTGGGATTGAGGGTTTTTGGTCTACTGTTCCATAGTTTATTTGATTTGTCTTTTGGATGCACTTAACTATGGACTGTGCCTTCTCTTGGCTATCAAAACGGATATATTTCTTCAATGTTTCAGAATGAGGAAGGGAATAGGAGAAGGTCTGTCAAACCCCAGGCCTTCTCCCTTGGTGCACATTATTAGAGTCTTTTTAGAGACAAGCAAATAATTTTGCTGTCATTGGTCTTGTTCAAATAGACTCTGTTTATTTATGCAATACACTTGGGGAAGGGTGTTGAAGGAAAGATCACCGGCGAGCAGCTGACACAGAGGCACACTCATCTGAAAACATTCTCAAAGAATGCCCTGTCAGAGAGGGTTCACTTTAAGAAATATTGCTGATGGCACAGTTTGGGCTGCTCGCTCTCCTTCACTATGAAGCCAATTTATATTGCTCCGGTAGGGCAAGGAGGATGTAAAGTAAGGAAAAATTAGGCTTGTATAACGGGGCACTGCGATCAAACTGCAAAAATGACAAAAGTAGAAAGGAAAGCCTAGTTTTTCAATGGAATAACCGGGCCCCGGATCTTCAGTGTCTCCCTCCCAATAGGATGGCAAAAAGTGTATGGCACAATTTTGTTGATTCCACGAAAAACAAGCCTTTGTCAAGATGTGTTGTTTTTAACTCCCAGAATCCCTCAATGATCAGGACTGGGAATTCTGGGAAGTGAAGTTAATATATTTGGATAGGATCTAGGCCAGGGAAGATTAACCTTTGGTTTTAGTATTTTATTCCAGCTGAGGTGGTGACCTTATTAGTTAAGAAGATCTTTAGTAACTATTTTTATTTGTTATGGTAATCAATTAACTTTCAAAAATAAAAACAAATGCATGCTAAGTTTTCCTGCTGCTGTTTGGCATATTAAATTGTAGAGGGATGTTTGTAGTGAGTTTTTGTGTGTGTTATAGTCATTTAGCAGTCTTTATAATGCCATTTGTGACTGTGTTTCCATGCTTGTGTAACAAAAACATGATGGCTAACTTGCATTTTAGAGTTCAGAAACATTTCAAGAAGTTCAGTAAGATCATTTTCACTCATAACTTCAAGTCCATATTTAGAAAGTGCAAGATTGGGAAAATAATTCACCTTCGTTATTTATTTTCTGTGAAAATTAAGTGTAGCCATATGTTTAAAAAAAGAAAAACCATGGCTTAATATTTTTAAGAGCCTCTAATTCTGATCAGAGGTACCAGGGGATTGTGGTATAAAGATCCAGGGTCCCCAAGCCATGGAATTTATTAATATTTATTTATTAAATTTACATGCTGCCCATAGTGCTATCCAGAGCAACTGAACAATCCTCACATTGGGTTGGTTGATCACATTTTAAAGGAAGTGAAATCATACATATTACTATTTCAAGAAGGGAGGGCATATGATCATTAAGTTCAAAGATCATTACATGACCTAAGTGTGCCACTGGGTCAGATAAAGTTTTTTCAGGGGGATTAGTCTCACCCACCGGCAGCATTTAAATGACACAAATGTAAAGGATACATTTCATCACAAAGATAAAATTATTATTTGAAGAACCATTATACACAGGTTTCAATAAATCCACATTGACGGGATGCCATTCTTTTTCTTATTCTTACTTTCCAGGCTCTTAGGACTTTGGAATAAGTTTCAGTAGACATACTGGATATCGGGGAGATTGGCTTTCAGCCCTCTGTCCAACTTCAGCTGAAAAAAATAAGAGATATTTTAATTGATAATCTCTCAGCTTTACCCCTTTTTGAGAATTTAAATCTTTTAAATAGAAAGCACAGATACCCATTATAATGACTAAAAAAAAAAAAAGCCCACTAGCCGTCCTTTCAGTTTCTCAGATGGAATTATTGAGTTTAAAGGAGTACGTTTTTAAGAGATGTATCATTGGTTTGACTGCAAAGGAGGTGTTTCCTTGTCTTTTCATTAAGAATAAATTCAGCCCAAGGGTGCAGTGTGGCTTGGCAAATAGCATTATAATAGTCAGAGAATATTGCTTACTGGAAGCCTGAATTAATGATTAAAGTATGCAGTGTCCACATAATGCAAGAAGATCATTATGTGTGTGTCTCTCTCTCTCTGTGTGTGTGTACATGGTGCTGAAGATGCAACTGCTAATTATTGTATGAATTTTTAAATGTAAATGTACTGTAAATTTTGTATAGTACTAGTGTGACCTTATAGAGAAGAAGGAAAAGTTGACAGGGGGCCTGTAATTATAAGATGGTGAAGAAATGCTGTAATTATTTACTATTTTTAGGCCCAGTGTGCATAGCCTCTTAATTTGCATAAGCTTTAGACATTCACACGTTTTCTGCCTTAGCTCGGGGATGATAAATTCTTCTTCCTATGAAAGAGGAAGACAGTTTCCACAAGAAGTTGGCCAACTGGGAGCCTGATTATAATGAACAACAAAATTGTTGGTGGCAGCTTTACCAAATAATAATAATAAAATAAAATAAAAGATGGGGAGAGTTTATTTAGATAAAATTGGTTCTAAACCAAGATTCAAAACAACCCCTCCTTTGGATCTTGAAAACTTGCGATTTGCTTTTAGAGAATTGACTAAATTATCGTTGTGGCTAAAGCATTAGCTTAATATAAAGTGGGAGGTGGGAAAGGGGGGGGGGAACCAGGAAGAAAAGCCCTGGGCTCCCCAGTAATCTATTTATCACGTGTAGAGGTTGATTATGACAGTATGTTCTTATTAGGGATGAATATTTTGTGCTCATTAAGCTTACCCCCTTGAGTACGCGAGGATGTAAAGTGTATTTTCTTTTCTTTTTTTCAGCACGTACCATACAGTGTAATCTGCTTTTATTGTTTCATGTTTAGCTTCCATTTGCCTTGCTGCTTTTCCTTCTTAGGAAGAAGTAGCCCAGCTCACCTCCCAAGGAATATAGAGGAAGCGATGCTTGAATGGTGAGAAACTACTAGAGTCTTTGGGGCAGAGGAAGAGAGAACTGTCCTGGCCCCACAAGATAGAAAGGGTCCTGTGCAAAATAGGGACCAGAGTTTCAAATAACCAATTAGATGGATTCCTTTCAAAATGGGCAGTCACACTCGTCACTTAAAATATAATTCCGAGGGATATTTTGCTTTTCCCAGTTGCATCCCACTTAATGTACCATCAATGGATTAAAACTTAGAGAGAGAGGAAAAAATAATACTACTGTAGCATTGGGTGCAATGCAGGGGTGGGTTCCTCCCGGTTCGTACCGGGTCGCCCGAACCGGTAGCGAGCCGCTGGTGATGTCACAATGGCGTCATTGACCCGCTTTGGTCGGTGCTGGTCCGTGGGCGCTGCCATTTGTTTCCGAGGATTTTTGGCGAATTTTTGTAGTTTTCTGCCGTTTGTGCTCTGCTGCTGCTTCGGAAATGGCCCTCCCGCCCGTCCCCGGGTGTATGCTGACCTTTATTCTTCGCCTGAAGCACAGCTGATCAGCTCCTCAGCTGTGTTTTGGGCCGATTATAGTGACTGAGCATGCGCAGAAGCAGAATTGCACCGGGGGAACGCGCGCACGTGCAATGTCACGATGCACACCCGTGGCGAAGGTAAATGGAACCTACCCGAGCCACGTCCACAGAGTGGTAGTAGAAATTTTTGGAACCCACCCCTGGTGCAATGAGAACAAAGGAGAGGGTCAAGCTCGTTCTGTGCTGTAGGTTCTTTCAAGACTAGAGTTATTACTCATCTCATCTCTAAATTGTCTTGGCTTTGCTTTCAGATGATTGGCGTGATCAGTGCTGAAATTGTTGAGATGGTTAAAATGAATAAAACAGGCCCCCCAAAGGGCTCCCAAACTCTTTGTTACTCTAAAATTACAACAGTGGTTCAAAATAAGCAAATACAAAGTGATACATTTGAAGACTAGTCCTAACTTTACAAACTGTATATGCTCCTGAGGTCTGAGAAAAGATCTTCAGGTTGTGGTAAACCACTGAAGTGGATCATCAAGAAAGGAGTTGAAAATGTTAGTCTCCGGATTGTAACGTCTTGTACAATGCTTCTCTGTATTCATATCTATACTATCCACAGCTGTTCGCAGCAATTCAAAACATGTTAAAATCGAAAAGAAATATCAAAATATCAAAATGATTAAGAAATGCAATTCCATGAAAGCAGGGGTATCAAACTCGTGCCCTGTGGGCCGGATGCGTCACGCGCTGGCCATGCCCATGTCCATGCCCAGTTTAGTGAAGGGGAAAAAAGTCATTATACATCATGTGACAACATTGTGACAACGCAAGTTTGACACCCCTGCACTAAAGGGAAAGCAGCAGGATTTGAGATGTTTTGGTTTAGTTTTGTTTTTTAAAAAAAGGACAAGCAAAGACCGACAGAGGTTACATAAAATTTCTAAGGAGGAAATGGTGAGAAAGTTTTTCTGTGCCTTAATACGACAATCTAGAATAATGCAAGTGCTAAGAGATACAACCCTTTTTAAAAAAAGGATTCTTTGCATGCACGATTCTTTGCATGTTCAATTTTGATCAAGATTACCATGTCACAGAATGTAGCTATAGTATTATCCTCCTCAGGAAACACAGATCTACAGTCCAGCCCTATAGCATGCCTAATCAAAAGTCAGTCCCAAAGAGTTCAGTGGAGCTTAGGGTGAGCTGATATAGGATTGCTGCTGAAAGTACCACAGATCAGTATATATTTTAGGAGAATAACTTTTATTGATTAGCCTAAGTTCCATTAATTTGTGTAAGGGTAAGTTTCATCCTCAATGCCCTTTTTCATTGCCATCCTAACAAAGAAAACCTATAGTATGTAATACTTTATTGGTTGACAATTCTGATATCTTAGTGTTGTGTGTTTGTTGTAATTTAGAGTTTCCCCCTCTAATACACAAATAATTTTCAATTATATATGGGTCAACACTTGAAATTTGAAGTTTATTTATTTTATTATTTATTTATTTATTTATTTATTTATTTATTTATTTATTTATTTTTATTTGTCAAGCTTATATATGTTTACTAATAAAGTATAAACAGTAAATTTTACAAATATATGGGTACATTAGGACAGGGCCGGTAGGCACGCTGGCGCGCTTATGCACGCCCCTTACAGACCTCTTAGGAATGGGGTGAGGTCGACGGTGGATAGTCTAAGGTTAAAGTTGTGGGGGTTTGGGGAAGTTCTGCCATCCAAACTGAAGCTCACCCTTCCAGTGTGAGTTAAGTCTAAAGAGCCTTATTGAAAGTCGGTAGAGGGGATGGAAAGAGAAGAATGTTGCTATATTTGATGCGGATTCCTGGGAATCCTCAGTCATCTGTCATCCTGTCATATCATTTGAATAGAATAATCATATTTATGGCTCCCTTCCGGTTTATAATTCTGTGATATTTTCTGATCCTTTGAAGGTGCTCGTTCCACTGCAATGCTTGTTTGCTAGTTTCACCCCTGTCTAGTATTCCCCCCCCAATTAATAAAGCTAGCTCTGATCTTTTAAGCTTGTATAGCTACCAACTTTTCAGGCTAACCACTGATTTTTGGAAACGTCAATCCAGCACAAGAAAAAAAATCATACAGATACAAAAAGGGAAGCACATAATTATTATTATTTTTATCATTGTTATAATTCTCTCTTTCACCATAGCTGCTGAACAAACATTATTCAAATTAAAAACAAGTAAGAGGTGAGGAAACATTCAACAAAGGCTGACCCTGGAGAAAATCTGGACTGTATTTCATTACACTGGATGATGTTTTGAGTGTGGTTCATTCATCTAAAAAGGTGACTTTCTAAACAGTTAAACAATGTCAGTGATAGCTACAGATCTTAGGAAATAGGATATTAGGGACTATCTTAGAAATGTTTTGGAAATTATCTCTTTTGCTGTTTCCCCCCCCCTTGGATTTCACCTTTAGGGCTAGTTAAACTATAACTTTGGATGCCAGAATTGTAATTTGCTTAGCAGCAAGGCAGTTTATTTCTAATTTATATTTTCTACATTTTGCACTTCAATTAAACTTAAGATTTGAATCTTTTCCTGTCTTGTTTGAACCATATCTGTCTTGTTCTGCCGATCAAATCTTTATTATGGTCACAGATTAAAAATATGAAAAGCCAGAAGATGTAAAAGATGTAAAAGATACATGCATTAAAACAAAGAGTATATATAAAAATATACTATATTTTAAAAAATCTGAAAGAAAGAGTAGGATCATTACATAGGGATTAGATGTCTTGTTCCCATTTTACTGCACCTATTGGGTTGAACAACAATGAATATGTTCCACAACAAGAAGATCAAATGGCAGAAATGCATGGCAATAACCAGCATATAGATTATGTATTCTGTCTAATTTCTATAATTTTTATAGGGTCCTTATTTTCTCAATGGGTAGGTTAGTTTTGACTGTGCATACCGTATTTTTCGGAGTATAAGAGGCACCTTTTTACCCCCCAAAAGAGGGTGAAAACTTGGGTGCGTCTTGTACACCGAATGTAGCCCCACCCAGCCACCCCCCACCCTTTGGCCTCTGCCTCCCAGCAATTTACCTCCTTGCAGCAAACAGTGCAGAAGCAACTGATTATCGCCTCCCGACCATCAGCTGAGAGGCTGCAGGCAGACCCACCTGCTAAAATGAAAGTGAAACTAGAACTGCAAGGAGGCAAATTGCTGGGAGGCAGAGGCAGAATTTTATTTTGTTGTGCTGAAAATGGATGCAGGGAGTTAAGTCAATAACGATCAACTTAACAAAGCAGCTTTTTAAAATAAATGCTTGAGCTGAAGAGACCCAGTGCTATTGTATCTTCTTTTAAATAGCAGAGAATAATGTATACTTCAAGAAAGCCACATCAGTTTTAACAGCATCTGTACAAGTAATAATCTGAAATGTAACAGTGTCCTGTTTTAGTATTAAAATAAGGCAGCTGAGTTAAACCCTGACTTAGTCATGTTTAGAGTAGATCTATTTAAATAATTGGGAGGAGTTAGTGTGATTACATTTAAGAAAACTTTCTGGCATTAATATACTGTCATAATGTACATTTCTCCAATTCTTTGCTATTTCTATGGGTCAGGCACACATGCACAGAAATACACAGCAAACAGTGTATATCATCTGTACTGTTTGCTGTTTGCTGGGAGGCAAATTGCTGGGAGGCAGAGGCAGATTTTTTTCCCCCTTTGTTTTCCTCCCCCTTGTTTTTTCCCCTTGTTTTCCTACCCCAAAACTTATACTCTGAAAAATACGGTAATTACTACCGGTATGTGCCAATAAAAGTCAAACAAATTCTTCGGTTACCATCCAATTACTATTCCTCATGTTTCAGGACACTTATCTGGATATTAATCAAGAAATAGGACAAGAAGAATCCAGTAAACCTGCAAAGTTTAAATTTGCAGCTGAGGAATATTTAGAAAGGTTATTGTTTCTGTCTTGGATTTATAGGATTGCCATCCAAATATCTTCGTGTAGCCTGAAAAATAATCATAGGGAAAAACTGTAACTCAGAGCATCATTGTAATGTGCTACATTGCACCCACAGCCGTGTTGACAGTGCAAATTATTTTGGGCAAGAACAACAGCACTCTATGTAATGCAAACTGATTGCATGCAGCTGATTGGATTTCAAATAACAATCCTTCAGATCCACAGAAACACACGATGAGCATCTAGTACGTTTAATCCCTTTGTGTATTTTCTGAATGCTGCTTTCGTGGACCATATGATGGAAGGAGAAGCTTTGTCAGGTTGGACGCAAAGGACATGGTTCAATTTTTTTAAAAAAAATTCACATGCAGTCTACTCTTATTGCTTGTTAAAAGGCCTGCCACCCTGTGTGCAAGCAGGCTTATAGCAACCGTAGGCTAAGATGCCTTATTTATTCAAATTGAGTGGGCAATGGGAATTGGACCCAGGTAATTGCTTTTTTTTTTTTAACCAAACGCAGTGAAATCAACATAGTTTTGCCAATGCAGATTTACATGGAATTTGCATTCTCATACTTCTTTTAAAACTGGAGATTTTGGGTGACAGGCCTTGGCCAAAAAAAAAATAGTCAGATTTTTCTCTAATTGTATAGACAAAGAAAAACAACGTGACTTTGTTGCTCTTTGTGCTTAGTGTTGCTGTTATTGTTTTAATCCAATATTTGAAATGCATGCTCTGCCATGCATAATTAAATTAAATGGGGCAAATCTGTATCCACCCTCTTTCTTAATAGGGAGCTTGCAATATTTTATCAGGGAAGCTACTGTACCAATTTGATTGATAGTTCCTGGATCATATTACAACTCAGTCAACAGATGTGTTGTTAAGGCATGTTGGTGGCACCTTAGTCACTAGTATCCTTTCATTTCTGTTAGAATTCAACAAACGAGGTGACAACATGTATGTATAAATGCATACAATATGCATTATACATTTATATAATAAATATTGTTTGAAAATTCTATGATATTGGCCCTTCCTTCCTTCCTTCCTTCCTTCCTTCCTTCCTTCCTTCCTTCCTTCCTTCCTTCCTTCCTTCCTTCCTCACAAGTAACGACAGCAAAGACATTTCATACCCTTAGTGTGTAGCGAATAACAAATACAAAGCATTTTTGCTGTCAAAGTTGCAGTTCAGAAGTTGTATCTGACTATAGTGGGCCTCCGTATTGCTTTTATTTCACAAACAGAATTAATAGCCAAGTTCCATCTTTCCTTAACAGGAAAAAAGCACCTGGTATTTTTAAAGTTTTTGTGTAGCTACAGATACAAATATTTCATCTCAGCACATCAGAAGAGAACAAAACACCTCTACTGTCTGCCTGATTGTACATGAACTACTAGGACAACCAACACTGCCTGTCATTTTTTTCCCTTACATATATGTTCCCTTTCATAAAAATAAATATATTCCACCCCTGCCTACTGAGATGGATACCAGATGCTGAGTAAGCTTCTTTTCTTAAATAAGGCACCAGAAAAAGATATTACAATGCAGTGATGTTCTCTACAATAGTCAAAGGTTGCACAATTTCTGACCCACAATGTAGAGTGTAACCCATCAACAACAGCATGTGAAGGCCTGCCCGGGGTTTTCAAAGACTGTTACTACCTTTGTTTTGGTAATCAACAACAATAAATGTATTAAAATTTTGGCGAGTCAGCAAACATGAAAAAAGCTGCGTTTAGATTTTTAGGAGAAGTTGGAAAAGCCTGAAGAAATCTAGAAGATCCACATTCATACAGAATATTCAACCGTAGGTGCCATCTAGTCCCTTGTAGCATGCAAGAATTCTAGAGCCATTCTAGAACTCTAGAGCTATTTCTCATCCTATAACCCAGGTATTCTCCCAGGATGCCATAATTGCTGAAATCTCACTTGTTTGAAGCAGAATTGTGCAAGATTTCAATAAGGTTTGGGCATTCTTGTGCTAGATTCGAAACCATTCAGGATATTAGCTATGGGAAATCACTCCTTGTCAATCTATTGGAGGATTAGTCTAATGCTCATAAAACTGCTTGAAATCTCTCGCTCCATTTGTTTAAAGGCCTTTTCACTGAAGTCTTCAAGCTGAAGCTAGATAGTCATCTGTTGAAGATGCAGCAGCAGAATCCAACTACACGTGGAGCAAAAGAAAATGGCTGCCCAAACTCCTTTCAACTCCGTGATTCTGTGTAAGATAGACACTGATTCATTTGAATAGATTTTGCTCCCTTTAATCTCCATTGTTTTAAAGGACAGTCTTCCCAGTGCTGTGCTTTTTGGGTTTCCATTCAAATGAAAAAATGCTTGCTGGTAGCAAAAAGCATGATTTCTCCTGCTTTGGTGCCAATGTATTTTTGCCTTCTTATGGGACTCTTGAATAAAGGAAACTATCTCAGATTGGCTTTCAAGAATTATAGGCAGGTCTTTTCTCAACCTGCCTGGAAATGCTGAGGCTTGAAGCTGGAACCTTGGCTTGCAAAATGGACAGCGTACTTCTAGGTCACAAACATTCTCCTCTGAAAGATGTCTTGTGCTTCAGAATGCTTGTTCTCCAAAAAAAGTGGGAGAGAGAGAGTAGTATTAATTTCATTTCTGTGAAGGACCAACCCTAATAGGAAGACACAGGATTCCATAGCCTGCTTTCTTCAATCTAGACCCATCTGCCAATGTCATCAAGCTACCTTAGAATTTCCATCTAGTCTGTGGCACCTACTGCAGACTGTTGAGCTCTTGCATGCTGGTGACTACTAATATGTCAGTCATGCTTTAATTCAGAGATCTTCAAACTTGGCAACTTTAAGACTTGTGGACTTCAACTCCCGCTGGCTGGAGAATTCTGGGAGTTGAAGTCCACAAGTCTTAAAGTTGCCAAGTTTGAGGACCCCTGCTTTAATTAGACGCTTAGCTGTTGTTTTGAGAAGACAAACATGAGTGAAAAGTCTACTAAAGAATAACCAGAGGTACATTTTTGAAATCAAATTCATTTCAAGTTTAAGCGATTTACAGAAAAATGTAAAGGAACTAACATTAGAAAGGAAGAATATGTGGGATCGACAGAAATCCTTTTTAATCACCGTATGTTTCAATCTTTTCACTTCTTTGGTTACAGAATGATCTGAAGGAAGCAGATAATTTGACTGTGTCACCAATATTCTTGATTTTTATCATTAATTTTACTTATGGACCAGAGGTAGGTTTCAGCAGGTTCTGACCAGTTCTGGAGAACCGGTAGCGAAAATTTTGAGTAGTTCGGAGAACCGGTAAATACCACCTCTGACTGGCCCCACCCCCATCTATTCTCTGCCTCCTGAGTCCCAGCTGATCGGGAGGAAATGGGGATTTTGCAGTAACCTTCCCCTGGAGTGGGGAGGAAATGGAGATTTTGCAGTAACCTTCCCCTGGAGTGGGGAGAGAATGGAGATTTTGCAGTAACCTTCCCCTGGAGTGGGGAGGGAATGGAGATTTTACAGTAACCTTCCCCTGGAGTGGGGAGGGAATGGAGATTTTACAGTATCCTTCCCCTGGAGTGGGGAGGGAATGGAGATTTTACAGTATCCTTCCCCTGCCACGCCCACCAAGCCACGCCCACAGAACCGGTAGTAAAAGTTTTTGATTCCCACCACTGTTATGGACCTTATCTTGATATCATACTCAATAGTTTAGAGAAGGAAAATGGAAAGAAGTGGAGTTTTTAATGATATTAGTTTTTTTGTAGAATTTGTAGCTTTGTGTGCAGCCCAAATACCGGTATATTATCAGGAAGTATAATAAAAATTACTGATATTTAGAAATATTTAAGCAATATAGAGCCATTTATTGAATGGAAGGAAGAAAAAGGAGATAAAGAATTGGCACTAAGAAAACCTTTCCCATGGAAGAGTGGTACAAAATTCATTCTCAATTATTTTCCAACCACATCACCCTCCCTTATCGGCTAACAGAGCCACAAGGCATGATGCCAAAGGAGTTAACAGTCTGGCAGTTTTTTTTTTTTTTGAAAAAAATAATTCTGATCCAAAGAATGTGTGACAGGCCTTTTGCACCATATGGTGCCCAAGAGTTAATCCGGGGAAGGAGGGTGGACACCTAGGGAGACTTATGTTGAAATGCCATTTAGAAGAGAAACATGAACTTGTGATGGCAAAAGTCCAGACGTCTAAACAAGCAAGGATAGGGAGCCAAGAGGCAGGAACTAAGGGAGGGAGACATAGGATAAGAGGCTGCATTTCGGAAAGCTTATCTGAATTTAGTTCCCCAGCTTTGCTTTCTTCACTGCACCCCTGGAAAGGAACAACCTTGTTACCAAACTGCAGATTATATTACTCCGAGAGGAGAGGCTCCAACTGGCGTCAGTTCACCCTGATCCGGTCACCTCATTACTGGTTGGGATATGGGGCTCAGTGGTTGGTCAGAGGAGGGTAGATTTTTCCTTATGAGATTGACAGCACACTCGCCTGGCAGCTCAGTTTGATGGGTTGATTGGCCCTGAAAGCACCGCTACCTGTCAGTTTTTACAGAAGCAAATTGAACTTGTATCAGTGGACTCCTCTGAACACCAGACTCTGTGTGAGTTAGTTCTGCGTTCAACCTGGCTAGAAGCCAGCACTGACCCAACTGGGAAAGAGGGCTTTTCACATTCAGATCCGGGTTCTGCAGAGGCAGGTTTCGCTGGCACATTGACAGGGCAATTGACCTAACTGGAAATAGGAGTTTTCATCTGGCTTCTTAAAAGCAATGAACCTAAGCTGGGTAGCATAGGATCACAAAGTACCGTATTTTTCGGAGTATAAGACGCACCGGAGTATAAGACGCACCTTAGTTTTGGGGGAGGAAAACAAGAAAACAAGGGGGAAAAAAATCTGCCTCTGCCTCCCAGCAATTTGCCTCACAGCAAACAGCAAACAGCACAGATGATATACACTGTTTGCTGTGTATTTCTGTGCATGTGTGCCTGACCCATAGAAATAGCAAAGAATTGGAGAAATGTACATTATGGCAGTATATTAATGCCAGAAAGTTTTCTTAAATGTAGTAACACTAACTCCTCCCAATTATTTAAATAGATCTACTCCAAACATGACTAAGTCAGGGTTTAACTCAGCTGACTTATCTTAATACTAAAACAGGACACTGTTACATTTCAGATTATTCCTTGTACAGATGCTTTTAAAACTGATGTGGCTTTCTTGGTGTATACATTATTCTCTGCTATTTAAAAGAAGATAAAATAGCACTTTGCCTCTTCAG
>QLTV01012194.1:2458827-2480759 GCA_003457575.1 Thermophis baileyi
AGGAGCACCAAAACAGGCAAAAATTATAATTATTATTATTGTATTTATTCCAGTTTATATACATCTTGGTCCAAGGAGGCTGGAAACAGCACATCTGAATGCATAAATTAGCCCAACATTAAAATAAAATCATGATTAAAAATTTCAAAAGAAAACAAGAGCTCCCCATAGAACAACAACCAAGCCCACAGCAGGGCCCAGATTGCAATAATAAAATTTGCTCACACTTCTTGCTGAAACTCATTAGAGGTGATCAGGCAAATTATTGTATAGAAATCTGTCATTTTTTCCTCCACTGATCCAGCTGTTTCCATATTTTGTCCTTCTGGACATCACTTTGGAATTTCTACAAATTATGTCTGCATTTGGACTTGGAGCAATACAATTAAGCTAGCCAACTTCCTGACATTTTCTGCTAAGGTCTTTGGTATGTTTTAGAAAAGTGGAAGGATACAAAACATTGTTAATCATGCATTTGGATTTTTTCTTTTTCTGAAGTGAAGGTTATGCAACAATGAGTAGAAGGAATGCAGAAGGAAGCTTCTCTAGACCAGATTTCTGTAAAGATTTTAAATGCCTAGGCAAATAAAAGAAAAACTAAGATTTTGCCCCAAAGCTTCATGTTTGATCGTTTTCCTCACATGTTCATGCCCTCCTTTCTCAGTGCTTAATTTAGTTTCCTGGGGACAATAACAGGTAACTAAAGAATCAGAGAGAAAATGGATAAGCAGAATTTTTTATGAAGTGATTAAAAAAAAACTGAGCATTTTCTGTGAAGACATCTGCACCATAATATATTCTAGGATATATTTAGACATTCCTCTATTATACTGGGATATCAGCAAAGGAAATATCTACTGATTCTATTAGTTGTTATAAGTATAGTTTCCCCCTGGTATCTGCAGACTTCAATTGACTGATGCAATTGACTGATGGTCATTTTGTCAATGCCAATGGTGTTCAAGTAGTCCAGTTGTTTTGGGATTGCATCCAAGATACTTATAGTTCACAACCTATGACCAAAATAGAACTTGTTAAGTGACCACAAGTTAAGCAGAGCACTGAATGCTTCAGGGCTGGGAGATGCTCTGAAAGGCTTAGCATAGCCTTGGGCCTCTCAAGACCTTTCATCCCCTCTGAAACAGCCTGTGCTACCACTTCCCATCCTTTGGGGTCCCCATAAACCCTTAGGCCTGCTTCCCCCCCCCACACACCGGATTCCCTGAAGGCTTTGGGACTGCTTCCTACTCTGTTGGGTCCTATGCTCTCATCACCGATTGTGCACTTATCTTTGGAACATCTCAAGAACTCTGGAACACATGTTAGAGGAGGAGGGCAGGCCGCTCCACTCCTCAGTGTCCCTTGGCTGCTCTGAAAATGGCATCCACTTCTGGGATGAACCATGTGGCCTAGGGACGGATTGGTCCTAACATGAGCTCCAGAATTCTTCTAAAGCTAACTGCGTGATAGGGGACTGGGGGTGGTGAGGAGGGTGGGATCGGGCAGGATGGAAAGCAGGCCCCAAGCCTTCCGGGACCTAGGGGAGAGAAAAGCAGTCCTAGGCCTACAGAGACCAGCAGCATGGGATGGGGAGGAGATAACCTGAGGGATGCTGCAGTGCCCCTGCAGTTGGTCGTAAGAGCAAATGAACATGATGTTGCAGTGGCCGTAACTTCAAAACTGGGTTGTGTTAGATTTGCGTGTGAATGAAGAGTCGAGACGTAGGAACAGTTCAGCACCTTTATTGTCTATTAGCTTGAACTAATACGGACTGCCGGCAGGCTGCAGGGAAGCCGCTTTTAAGGGCTTCCCTGAAGCCGGCTAGCCATTGACAGCAGTTTATTTCTCCCACTGCTAGATTAGCCAATCAGCGGTGGCTATGCAAATCCATACTCTGTATGTCAGTACGTAGCACCCCTCCCCTCTTAGTTTCTGGAATGTCCAATCAGGAACTTACGTGAGTCACGTAGTCCTGTAAGTAAGCAGGGCGCCTGATAGTCCTACTGGGCCTGCGCGATTCAGTTCTTTGGTAGTCTTCGAATGGAGCGGACATGCCTGTTGCTACTCCTCCTCCAGTGTGTGGAAAAATCTGGAACCGGCCTCCAGGTGTGGCGGCTGAATTCTCCGCGTCGTCGTTCTCTGGTCCGGGTGACTTCGCTGGACTCCAGTGGCTATGCAAATCCATACTCCGTACGTCAGTACATAACAGTAAGTAGCTTCTGGGGGATCCATTTTAACTCTGAATGGATGCTAAGCAACTGGTTGTAAGTTGAAGACTACTTGTTCACTAATAGTACTATCTTTGCTTTCTTTTATCAAAGTCATCTTACTTCTTTATTTGCAGATACTTATATTTTAGGAATTTCTCCAGTTCTTTCTCTTCTACTCTGCTCTCCAGGTACTGCCATGTCCACGATCCAGACCTTTTTTTTGCCTTTCTTAGCATTAATTGTTAAGTCTGGGGTTTAGGTGAGAGGTGCGTGTCTGTTTGAATTCTAAAGTTCTTGAGCAATTTAGCTTCTTCATTTTCTGTGATTGTTCTTTTGCCTTGTCCTACAGCCTGAACTTTAATTGTACTTTTTATTGGGGATGTGGGCCTTCTCTACCATGATTGAGGAAAGTTGCCTTATATTTGCAAAAAATATGATTGTGGAGAAAGATCTCTAATCTGTGGAAAGTCTGAATGGATAAAGAAACTATTCAGTGTAGACATTCACCTGATGTATGAGGAGAGGATCAAGTGATGTAGAAAGCCAGCTTAACAGGACCAGAAATCCTAAGAATATTTTTGGGCAATTAGAGCCTCTGAATTCAAGGTACATAGGTTTCCTTGCCTTTGCACCAGGGGTGAAATGCTCCCGGTTTGGACCGGATCGAGCAGACCGGTAGTGGTGGCCACTGGTGGTTCGCCGAGCCAGTAGTGATGGCTGGCTGGCCACGCCCCCTGAACCGGTCCGCCGCTCACCGCTTGCTCGCCCTGCCCCGCCCAGTCTGTGCTCTGCAGCTTGCCTGCCTGAAGCACTGCGCCCCTGATCTGCCTGCCAGGTAAGCCTGCAAAGTCGCGGCCCCTGCCCCCCCACCATCCCAGCCTGCCTTTCCTACTCCATTACCCGTGGCCCACAGCCCCAACATGCTTTCCTGCCTTCCACGCAGCCTTCCCGGTTTCCCTGTAGCCAGCTTACAAAGGCAGGCAAGCGGAAGGCCACATGGAAGGCAGGAAAGCATGTCGGGGCGGCGGGAAGGGAGGTAGCAGCCTACTCCCTTCCCTGCAGCCCTGCCATGCTTTCCTGCCTTTCACGCAGCCTTCCTGGTGGTCTCCAATGCCCGCTTGCCTTCCGAAGTCGGCGTCCAGCCTGTGACGGGAGACGTGCCGCTTCTGGCCAGGCCCGGCCAGTGGGTGGGTGGATGGCCCTTGGGGGAGATCTCTGCCCCCACCGCTGGCTCTCCCAAGCAAGGTCTCCGCCATCCCGAAACTGCACCACAACAGAAAACTCCCCCGCATGCGGCACAGTTCTGGGATGGTGAAGAGCCCAGGCAAACTCTGCCCCCACCGCCGCCGCCGCCGCTGCTGCTGGGTACGCCCGCGCAGGAGAACTCCCCGGGAAGGGCTCTGTCTATGTGCCCAGACCAGGTACATGTGTGTGTGTGTGTGTGTGTGTGTGTGAGAGAGAGAGAGAGAGAGAGAGAGAGGAGGAAGAAAGAGGAAAGGAGAGAGAGAGAGACAGGAAAGAAAGAAGGAAGGACAGGAAGAAAGGAAAGGAGGAAAGGGAAAGGGAAAGAGAAAGAGAAGAAGGAAAGGAAAGGCGATCACAACGTGTGTGTGTGAGTTTGTGTGTCTTGTGTGGGAGGGAGAGAGAGAGAGAGAGAGGAAGGAAGGAAGGAAGGAAGGAAGAAAGAAAGAAAGAAAGAAAGAAAGAAAGAAAGAAAGAAAGAAAGAAAGAAAGAAAGAAAGAAAGAAAGAAAGAAAGAAAAAGAAAGAGACTTATAACCACAATTGAGCCCAACATTTTGGTTGCTAAGCAAGAGCGTTGTTAAATGAGTTTTACCACATTTTACAAGTTGGCCATGCCCACCCGGTCACCTGACCAGCAAGCCACGCCCACCTGATGCCACACCCACCAGACCTCAAGCCACGCCCACAACATAAGCCACACCCACAAAACCGGTAGGGAAAATTTTCACATTTCACCCCTGCTTTGCACACCACCACAAAATCATTTTACCTGCTCATTGCAAGGAGAAGGGGAAAAAACCTAAATGTTTACAGAGATCTTTTAATTTTTATCCCAGCTTATATAGATTACATTGGCCTAAACTGATCCACCTCTCTATCCCAGAAGAGTTGCAGCCTATGTATACCTACTTGGAAGAAGAAAATATCAAAATCAATGAAACGGGTTACAAAAGGAAGTATGCTTAGATTTATGTTTGCTAAACTCAGATTTCAAGTATGTTTTTCGTGTGGGTATCTACATATAGTTATCTATGGAATATGTATATGCAAGAGAATGGTTTGTATGTAAAAAATGCATGAGGGATTAATTAATTGTATAAATGGTTGGCTTATTGTGCAGGCAATTAATTTGTCATTAATTCCAATTATATATCTAATCTTCCTTTTAGGGGGGGATCATTTTCCATTCAGTGTTGACTTCCTTTTGAATTAATAAATAGTTGCATCATCTGTAACACTGCCCAATTAACCATGTCCTCTGGGTTATTAATTGTAGAACTTTTAAATACTCACAGGGAAAAAAAACCTAGCTAAACACGAGAATAACTCTGAAAATAATAATAATTAAAAAAAGATCACATTTAAGCAGAATTAATAACATCAACTTTGACAAATAGGCAATAGGCAAGAAATATATTAGTTTTGGATAAACTTCAGATGAGGCAGACATTTGTAGCCCAGCCTGCACTGAAATTATATGTTATATGCAACACTAAAATATAAATTGGGTCTGGATATTTCAAGTCCATTTCTGGTTTAATCCTCCCACAGTTTATAACTTCTTACCTGGAGGAGTGAGACAGAAGGCAGAAGGGAATCTGTAGGCATCCTGAAAAGATTTCTAGAGTAGAACATGTAGAATATTGCCAGTTTAAGTAGCTGTATCTCTATATACCACTAAAACTTTCAACGTCATGTCCTTTAACTAGGTGAAATGGTGCAGTATAGGTCAACAATTTATGAAACAAGATACTTCAAATAGGCTAACTTTCAGGATCCATGACTCACAAAGGAATGGAATTTGGAGAAGTTGTGGTTGCTTCATTGCTACTGGCTGCTGCTGTGATCACGTGATCTTCATTTTCAATGTTCCAGGACAGTGTCCCAGCCAGCCTTGCAAATCCATCTCTCCTTCCTCACCAAGCAGCTGCCACTTACCTGCTGGCAGGGCAGGGCAGGGCAGGGAGTGGAGGGAGGGAAGGAAGGGGAGGGAAGGGCAGGAACAGGGAGGGAGGGAGACAAGGAAGGAAGGAAGGAAGGAAGGAAGGAAGGAAGGAAGGAGGGAAGGAAGGAAGGAAGGAGAATAAAGGAAGGAAGGAGGAAAAGGAGGGAGGAAAGGAGGAAAGGAGGGAAGAAAGAAAGGAAGGAGGAAGGGAGGGAGGGAGAGGAGGGAGAAAGATTTCTGATGCTCCCTGCTAGCTTCCCACAAGGAAATTCAATTTTAGGTTTAGATAAAGAATTCCAAATGTGCTTTTCAAAATGCAACTGGATTTTCTTTGTTTTTTCTTTGGAAATGTTTCGCTTCTCATCCAAGACGCTTCTTCAGTTTTGGATGAGAAGTGAAACATTTTTTTAAAAAAAAACAAACCCAAAGAAAAGTTGCATTTTGAAAAGCACCTTTGGAATAACCATGAGCTGGATGATTGAGAAACTCCACAGACATTTAGGTAAGGAAATATCTCTGAAACTATGGTCCAATGAGGCACAGGTTGTCTAGTATCTTCTATTGACCTTGATTAATTTTGACTGGTTTAAATATTCACATTTTAACTTTTCTATTAAAATCCAGCACTGAGGAAGGAAAGTGTGATGTTCTCATCCATTAGAACGCTGTGATTGTGGTATAGCAAAATCACAACTTATTTCCACTGTAGTAGGTATGCAATATTTTGGCTGTAAATATCCAGATGACCTCTGGATGGCATCAAATGATTAGAGTTTTCTATTATCTCTTTGCTGTGTTTGACCGTTTCTTGATTTTTTACAGATATGCATCTGTAACCCAGTTGGAAATGCCTTGTTTAATGGAGCCTTCTCCAGCCTTGCAAACTGTTGCAAACTTGCAAAATGCAAATGTCATCATTCCTAAACAATGAAGTCCCATAGTTCCGGAAGACACCAAGTTCGAGAAGACGGGTTTAGCATTTTAACAATTATCTACTGAGTCACAACAAAAATCTGGAGTGTTTCCATTTGATGGAAATCCAACCAAAACAAAAAATTGGTTATATTGTGTCTCTAGACAAGGATAAACTTGTATGGACTGACCAGTCGTTTTTACCTGTTCTTCCACATCTGGTACAGTATTCTGCTCCAGCATTATTTTTAGGTAATAGTTTTCCTAATCTCTTATGTAGTATTATAGTTATGAATGCAGCAAAGTGTATATCCTTTTGAGGATAGTGTAAAATTTTTCTTTAAAAAGGTAGAGAGAAAAATTCATTAGAAGCCATAAACCATGAGCAATATTTAAATTCATGTTTTAAAAGCTTCTGGCTAAAATTAAGTATAACCCTACATTTATGCAAAGGTCAATTGTGATTCTAATTACCCTTACGTAAACCAGCCAGTATTTGAACTGTGCAATTATAACTCATATGAATGGACTTTGTCGCCTGCTTTTAAGCTTCTTTATAAACAGAATCAGGATTTTAATTCTACCTTGACAGCTGGGAGGAGCATAGCAGTGGCAAACCTCTGCATCCCTCATCACACTTTCCAAAGCAGAATTTATTCTGGTTTAATTAATGCATTCTTTCACTAGAGTCATTTTAATGCAGCAAAGAGCAGCTTTAAAGTTATCTGACTGTCTGTCTGTCTGTCGAGGGAAGGTAGAGGAGATTTGACACTCATCTCATTGGCTGCGAATTTTGGGAATTGATTATCTGGTCTGAGAAATAATTTTAATAGCAATAGCAATAGCAATAGCACTTAGACTTATATACCGCTTTACAGTGCTTTACAGCACTCTCTAAGCGGTTCACAGAGTCAGCATATTGCCCCCAACAATCTGGGTCCTCATTTTACCCACCTCAGAAGGATGGAAGGCTGAGTCAACCTTGAGCCGGTGAGATTTGAACCGCTGAACTGCTGAACAGTCAGCTGAAGTAGCCTGCAGTACTGCACTCTAACCACTGCGCCACCTCGGCTCTAAAAAACTTTAAAACTTGTGCTTGCTGGATCAGACTAGAGATCTGTATAGTCCAGCATCCCACTGGGGCCAACTAGATATATTAGGAAAACAGCTAACAAGACATGAGCGTAACAGCACCCTCCCTTTTCTGCTCCCCAGGAACTTTTCCTCAGAGACAACCTGCATTTGGTTCTTCTGGTAATTAATAGTCATTGTGACTTACAACCACTGATGACTTCGCCATGAATCTGCCTAATCCTCCCTTTAATCTAGCCAAGCTTAAAGTGATTACTGCTGTTATATCTGAGAAGTCATGCATAGGATTGCACTGTCATTTATCCTTGGACAATCTTCTAAGGTGGGTTAACATTGTAATCTCCAGAGCCCATCCAAACAACATCGATGCTTGAGTCTGAGAAAGAAAAAGTGATGTGCCAGTTTATATACAAAATGCTCCTTTGTAAATCTGTGGGTTATTCCACGATAGTAATGATGGACTGATTGTTTTCTACCACATATGAATGCAGCAAACTAGTTTAGGCACAGATGGCACACAGCTCTTTTGATCCTTCAACAATTTGTTGGTCCTCTCCAGCACCTACCACCTGAGCGTTCACGGCTGAAGTAAAATTTGAACCTACTTCTTTGCATTACAAGTTACGAGCAAGAGTTTTGCAATAACATTATTAGAAAATCATCCACCTTCAGCATATCTAAAAAATTATCACAAAGCTCCTGGCTCAGTATTCTGAGTGAACAAAATCCAAGGAAGGTAAATTAAAACCAGCTCTTGATGTGATTGAGAAGAAGAAGCTAGTAAAAGATTGCCAAACATTTTCAGTCACAGAAGTCAGAGTCAGCATAGATATTACCAAAAGACAGAAGGCAATCGGAGTCATATTACATGCAACATATCCCACCCGTCCAGTTGTACATACAATATTATTGGGGAAACAGTCTCAAGAGACAATTATAGTCATCTTTTTAACATCTTTTTTGGCCACTTGATAGGGAAATAATTGATTCTAATTCCCTGTATTGTCTAAAATACAGAGTAGGGGCGGGGGAAAACCCTGCCTAAGAACCAGTTCTTTGGCACATCAAAAGCACCAAAAATATCTTGGAGAAAGATAGTTTATTTGACTTGAGAGCTCTATGAAAATATTTTGATAGAATTCTAATGATGTCAAATCAAAATCTCAGGTTCCATGACATATAAGGAAGAAATTTGGTTTTGCATCAACATTGTTTTATCACCCACTTTCATCCCACAATTCTCCTATTTACAATAACAATTGTTAGATATTGAATCTGCAGAGATCAATACAATATAAGATACAGTAATTCCCTCTATTCTTGGGATATGGATTTTGTGTGTGCCATGTGAGCCGGTCAACATAAGTTACAACCTGAAAGCATTAGTAGTCAGTTTATCAATTTACACCTGGAATCTACAGCTGGAAAAAAAATCTATTTTTTTAGATCCATTTTTTTTGTCTAAAAGACATTTTTACTTTTTTATGTTATCAGTTTTAAGACATTTGTTTATATTATCAACTATAAGAAATTGTATAACTGAAACATCAGCCTCTTGTTCCAATTTTTTATTAGTGAATAGATTATGAAAAATGTATAAGGTGACCTTTCCCATTAAAACCTAACTAATGTAATTTTTGATAACATATTATTTGCATTTTTCTCAAAATTTGATGATGCTCCCAAAAGCAACTAGGTTCATGAAAATTATGTATTCATCAAAGCCTTTAAACATCACTGAAGAATGCAAGTCAGGAGTCTAGTAAATTCATATTTTCAGTTATTTTTTGCCAGTTACGCAGTTATGTTTCTATTTCAAATTTGTTACCCACGCTTACCCACTGTTGGGTAAGCGTGTGCTAAAAGTGTGATGAAGGAAAACCATTAAGGATTGCCCATCAATGTCAGGCTTAAATGAGGTGGGGCAATTAGAACTTCAAGGTCCAAAACTTAAGTAATTGGTCTTCTGTTATCTCTTAATATTGACATTATTTATTTATTTTGGATATGCAGAATAGTTATACACCTCCTGTCATATGCAGGTGGTATACCAAAATGGAAAATAGGAACATATATTAAAATAGAATCACCCACACAAATAACACATAACCATGGCCCTAATTAATGGAAGAACATCTTAATAAAACTCCAGTGCAAAAAAAAAAAAGGTGGGGGGGAAGTATCAACATGTACCTAAGGTACAACAGCACTGGTACATGTTTTATTTCTGGATTTTGCATTATTCTTCTCTTATTTGCTATGACTCCTTTGGAAGTAAAAGATAATTTGCCCCAGAAGCTTTCCCTCACGTAAAACTGTCTAATGCATTACTGCAACTTGGACCTGAAAATTCCTCTTAATTATTATCTCTGTAAAAAGACACAGTGCTTCATCACCTGTAGTTTATAATACTATAAACTAATGCTATTAAAAATACAACGGATACATAGCCTCTATCAATTTTTTCAGGAAAGCAGAGGAACATATTCCTTCTATGCCATTTATTTGCATAAAAACCGAAGACATAATCATAGTTTATGTTCTGTGCTAGGAAATCAAGCATAAGAATGCATTATATGCAAATATTGGGGCTGGGGACTTTCCATCATTGATCTTGGATGAGGTGGAACAGCCTCAGACAGACTCAATACACAATCTGTTGGTCCTCCTGGACTCACAGACTTCTGCTCAAAGAACTGGCAGCCATGGTTAGGAGGAACCTTGCACACCTTCAGGTTGGGTGCCAGTTGCACCCATTCCTGAAGGCCCTGCTCACTGACCTCGTGACCGCCTGTCTGGACCACAGCAATACACTCTATATGGGGCTGCTCTTGAAGAACATTTGGAAGCTTCAACTGCTGCAGAAGACACAGCACTGGTAGTAAATCATACCAATTATTCTGCACGTAAAACACCTCTACTCTGGGAAATTCATTGGTTGCCAGTGTGCTTCCTGTGCAATTCAAGGTGCTGGTTGTCACCTTTAAAGCTTGGGACTGTATTACTTGAGGGACTGTCTTCCCCAATTGTTTCTACTGGTCCAATCTGGTCAGGCAGGATGGACATGGTTTGGGTCCATTGGCTAAGGAATGCCAGTGGATGGGGCCTAGAAGACATACATTTTCTGCTGTAGCACCCACCTTATGGAACATTCTCTCTTGGAAATAACAGAAGTTCTTAAGTTTGTGCGGGGCCTAGAGCCTTGAGTGTGTTCAGGGACCTGTTTTGTGATTACTTTAGTCATAATGATGGGCAATTTATTTTCAGCTGTTATGTATTTTATTTTTTGCATTGTTTTAATTATTTTTAATTTTTAAAATTTGTTTGTCACCCAGCGTCACTTCGAGAGATTAGAGATCAGCCATACAAAGCAAAGAAACGAGTATTGTAGGTTATATGGGAGTCCCTCAACACATGTGCAAACATGCCCATAAATATATACAGAAAGAAACATGTTTCATAATATACTGTCAGTGAAAGCTGAATTCATATATCTTTTCTAAGTAGTGTCTTTTTGTAACACCAATACTATGTGACAGAGTTAAATAAATAAACAATATTGCTAGAAATCCATTTTGAGCCTTTCATAGCTATGATTGTATGGCAATCCTGGTCTCCTCAAGAGAAACTGTCTGGTCCAGACTCCTTTCAGAATATTTATTTTTGCAATCATTCTTTTAATCCATTTCCCAATTATTTTGCCTTTTTAGGTAGCTCAAAATGTGTGTTAATTTTGTTTACTTTTATATTGCTGGCATATCTGAAGGGCTTTATGAGGAGAGTTATGCTTGAAATATTTTGTTTTATATGACTGTTGGCTATTCTTTGGATTTTAGTCAGAAAAAGCATTTGGCAACCCAAGAACAGGCCTGCAAATGACAATTGACTATGGAGCTTTGAAGGAATGATTTCATGTAAGCACGCAAGAAAAAAAATGCAGCCATAGTTATAGTCATGTTGGTCTATAGAAAAAGATGAGTAACTATTCACTGTTCCTGTAAGAATAAGGAACTTCATGGGAAGAGTACTTGTATTTACTAACCCACTTAATCCAAGGTGCATCATACTGAACTCCAGCTGTTTTGAAACATGACCTCTCAACTTTCTTTCCTCATACCCAGCAGTTTAGTTTTCTCCTTTTCTTCTTATTGATCATCTATGTTTTGAAGGAACTTCCTCTCTCTGCCTAATGGTGGAGTCATCCATGTGAAGTTAATAAATATGCCAATTATAGGAGATAGGAGAGGAGAGGAAGGGCTATTCTAATCCAATGGGTGCCATTTATGACTTATATAATAGCTACTTCATTCATTGCAATGAAAAAGATAGAGCAATTGCAAAAATCTTTCCCTTGTGTTACCAAGAACAGAGCCTACTTATTATTTCCTACATATTGTATAGCATATCTTCAGTTACCGGTAGATATTTTCAAAAATCTTCATAAAAGTAGATTGTCATATTTCTATGTAAAAAAATAGCAATTTCTATCAAGAAAGTAAAAGGAAACACACATATAATTAGGTTTATGCCTTATGTCTATCTGAAACACGTCACAAGGTAAAGTAGTAAGAGTTTGGGTGATGAATGACATCACCAGACATGATTGTTACTGTTCCCCCCCCCAAAAAAAAACCACCACCCTGGGAAAATTGTGTACAGGTAGTCTTCAACTTACGATCGGTTGCTTAGTGACCATTCAAAGTTACAACTGACCATGCCAGAGCTACTTACGTCCTGATTCTGAAATTCTGACTGCCCCCCATAGGCATGTGACCACATTTCGGGGATTCGGCTACCAGCCTGCCTTTATGGCTGTTTGAAGCATCCTGTAGTCATCCCAAAGACGTTTCGCTTCTCATCCTGAGTTGAAGAAGCTTCTTGGATGAGAAGTGAAACATCTTCAAAGAAAAACCAGAAAGTCCAGTTGCCTCTTGAAAAAAGCACCTTTGGGACAACCATGACCTGGATGACTGAGAATCTCCACAGACATCCTGTAGTCATGTGACTACATTTTACAACATTTTTGCCAAAACCTGGCATTTACCTCCAGTTTTTGGCAAAAACCAGCCCATAGTGAACAATTGGTTTGCTTAACAAACACAGCATTCACTTAATGACCACCACAAAAAGCTTGTAAAATTGGGTCAGTCGCATGGGTGACCTGCTTTATCAATATCACAACTTACAACTGTAATGGGTGGGCTCATTATGGTCATAAGTTGAGGACTATGGTACCTATATCTGTTTTCACATGCATATATCGATAGGATAGGATAGGATAGGATAGGATAGGATAGGATAGGATAGGAATGCTTAATCTTCCTCTGTTATTCGGGATTCTACCCAACTGTCGTTTATCCCCGTGCCAGCTTAAGTTATTTAGATATGATGATAAGATAAGATAAGATAAGATGGTAAGATAAGATAAGATAAGATAAGATAAGATAAGATAAGATAAGATAAGATAAGATAAGATAAGATAAGATAAGATATAAAATAAGATAAGATAAGATAAGATAAGATAAGATAAGATAAGATAAGATAAGATGATAAGGCAGGCAGACAAAAAATAAATAATAAATAAATCATGGACTAAATCATGGATATAGTCCACTTGGCTGCAAAATATATAAGCCAATTCTATGAAAACTGCTGCTCAGATGGTCTGCAACATGGACGGATTATTATTTTGATTTCCACATTGCTTTTGTGATAGGTTTTACCAGTTAAAAATAATGTAACACCAAGTGAATGTTTATATTAAGATTCTGACACCAAATCAAACATAGGAATATATTAAAAGAGGCATTTGGATTCCAGTTTCGTTTAACATCCAACTTGTTCACATTAAAACATGCCCTTGGCCTGACAAGGCATTATTCACTTGCATGTTAATAAAAATAAAATGGTGCATGGTTTTTTTTTAAAATTGAAAACTGACAAATGTGATTTAAATAGATACTGAACTCCAGGCAAAAGTGTGGTTTGAACTCTGCTAGCTGCACTTGAACTGACAGGAACCATTAAAATAAGACTGAGTGGTCAATATGTGATTAAATATCATATGTCATGCTTAGGAAGCTCATGCCTTCTAAAGAGAATTATATTGTTAAAAGTAAGTGACAAATCCCAGGCAGGCCCTCCAAATCCATGATGATACGGAAAAGGATGGACATCTGCTTGCAATAAAGCCATTTTTCCATAAGGCAAGGGAGTAGCAGCTGGGCTTGGCATTTCAAGTTACTGATTTCCAAAAAATAGCACAGCTTCTAAACAAAAATCCTCCTTTGAATTTCACTTAAGGACATAAAAGGAGGTGTCCTCAAATGCAACAGGATAATATATATATATATATCACCTACCCTGTTCATTGGTAGGTAGGTAGGGGCTGGGATGGGGTGAGGGAGAAGCAGAGAAAATAAATGAAATTAAGAAAAGAAATACCCTTTGAGTAGGAGGGAGCATTATTCAAATCTCATTTTAAATGAGATAAACTCAGGTGTTTATAAGAGTAAATACTTTGGTCAGATAAACAAAGCATCCCATTGTGAAATGAGAAAGTTGGCTAATGTTGACATATAGAAAGGTGATAAATTTAACCTTAATGCCTACCATTGTCTAGCATTATTGCCTGAAATATTATGAAATCTTGGACCAACATACAAAGTATCATAAAAATAGGTGACTTTTCAGTAAGTAATGCTCTATTTCTTTTAATAGTGGGGAATGCTTATAGCTTGGTAACTCAACTGTGCTTGAAGCAGTAGTGCCTATTAGATTCCCTAGGAATATCAGAACTTGTGAGTATCATTAACATACTAAAGAGGCTGATCTAGGGTTGTGGTCCAGAAAAACATGTCCATGACATTATTAAGATCCATCAATGACTCTCCAAACCAAACAGAATCTTGAGCATCAAATTCTACTCTGTGCTGAGGATTGAACCCCGACAGACACAACCTCCCAGAAAATCAACAACAGTTTTAACTTGAATGGATTTAGCGATAGGTGGGACTTGTGGTCTTTATATTTCCTTCTCTAGTAGTCTCTTTGAGATTATTTAAGGAGCAAGAGGCTGTGACACTGTAAACACACATGGGCAGCTTCCAAATAGTTGTGGTCTCTAAAGTCAGAAAGATTGTCTATCTCCAGTTGATGCATTTAAGTAACAATCCCATTAAATTTGGCCAATTTACCATATCAATCTTCTAAACAAAAATAAGAATCTTTAACATGGTATGTGAAATTCGTTCTTCCATGGTAACTTGCTGGTCTGGCTTAATACAAAATGGAGTCTGGTCTGACTTGCAAAAAGCACGTTGAAGCTAAGAGGGTCTATAAAGAAAGTAAAGTCTTCTTTGGATGGATCTCTTCATAGTATTGCAACCACAGAGACCTATTTGTACTGCATTCTTCCCAATCTAAGTATTGTCTGATGCTCTAACCAAGATTGTTAGCTTAGCTTTTTCAAGTTAGACAAGGTCAGCTGAGTTTGCCAACTAACTGGTCAGCTCTATATTGGTGACCAGGGCCTAAATAGGAAGCAGAGGTCAATCACCTTGAGTTCTATGGAGAATAAAGTGGGATATTTAAATGCAATGAACCAATTAATTTCCCCTGATCTTCTCATCTGACAAGGAGGGATAGACTTTTGCCGATGACATTCTTGTTTGTCCAGTGAGCATGGAACTATGGTAAATTTTCACACGTAGTTTTGTTCTCTGACTCCTGCCCATTTATACCACTGGAGAATGACAAGAATCATTCCTCTCTATGAATAATTTGAGTGGTAGATGCAATGCCCTAACAACTTTAAACAAGGGTCCCTTTTACCCAGTATTCAATTTTTAAGAGCAGCCAATTAGCCTGTGTTGGAAGAAATGTCCTTCTGGGTTCAGTTCCAAGTGGGGAAAAAGACACTGGAAACATGGAGACTGCTTGGAAAGATGGTTTAATGGTGGACAGAAGGACCACATGGTTTGAGGTCCCTGGGGAAAAAGGGGATCACATGCCTCAAAGATGTTGAAGAAAAGAAAGGGCTGAGATGCTGAGAGTGCCTGAGTTTTATACCCTCTGTTGGGCCCCACCTTAAGAATTTCCTGTTCCTGTACAGGAAATGTATCCCATTGGCTGTCAGACTCCCAGGGGGCCATGCAGGGGCAACTCTGTAGGCTGTCCTGAGTCCAAGTTTGCTTGAGCTGCCCCATTGCCAAAGCTGGGGGGGGGGGCTGAGTTTCTGCTTCTCTGAATTTCTACTTCTCTTTTAGGGGAAATATTCTGCCTTTCTAGTATATCCTAAAATATTTCATTTTTCTAGGAATGGGGTGGGTTTTAACTTCCAACACCTGCTTATAGATCTGCCTTTCAGAGCTCTATAAACAGGATGGGAAATTCCAGGACTTTCATATCATTTGTCCCCAGTGTCTGGACTGCCTCTGGACTGGTAAACTAATACAGCACCCTTTTTCTGGAGAGGCAAACGATTTTTGTGGTAGAAAACCCCCCCCCCACCCTTCTTCAGTCGTCAGTGCATCTGGCTAAAGCGGGGCCACAGTGTTATTCAGCAAATTATCAATTTGGTGAGCTGAAAGATTGCAAACTGTCTGCTGGTTTCTTGTCTTATTATTTTTGGCAGGGTTGCATATGTTCTCTGTGCTCGTTCCATGAATCCATCTGATTATTATTCCAATCACCAGAGGAAGAGAGAGAGTCACATTAATTTGTAGTAATTAATAGCACTGATGCATTTGACAGTGCATGTTAACAAGCCTCTTTGATTGTTTGGATCTCTAACTGCGGCCCTTCTTGTTTGCATCACCTCCAAGGAATTCATAATATCAAAGCTTAACGGTATCTGATACTTGTCAAAATGCAATTTATAAAAGTTTAATTCTTTTATTGATTTAGTTTGGTTTTGATGCCTGCAGAGTCAGCTCCCTTGACAGAACTTAGCGGATTCAAATGCTTGTCACCAGCTCGGCCTCCTTTTTTGCAGGGAACAATTGCCATAGGCCAAGCCAACAGGCATGGTTTAATTGCCATTAATTAAAAAGCATAAATCTTTTTTTTTTCTGCAGTGGCTCTGCTCTTAGAGCGGGCTGCATTTCTCTCCCTTTTCTTGTGTTTGTCAGAATACCTTCTGGCAAGCCAAATTAACCCATTCCATCTTCCTTTACAAAAATAAATAAATAAATAAATAAACAGACACACTAACCTGGGAAAGTCTTTTGAAACCCAGCTCTATGATCTGATGCAAAATACAAGCAGTTCGGTGATACTTAACAAACTGGATTCCTTCTTTATTGCAGTATAATGAGGTCAAATGAATCCCTCCCTGGATTGTACACATGCTTAAATGGTTTCTGCATCAAATCCTTTCTGACAGCAAATAAAACAGCAGCCAAACAAAACATCAGCTACTTACAAATGGCCAGAATTATTAAAAACAAAACAGTACATGAAAAGAAAGCCTACATATATTCCGGCTGGCAGAATAGCTAAGCAAATAGCTTTGTGTGGCCATTTTCGTTAGAAATAAGAGCAATTAATGAGGGATCCTCATGGACCAAGAGGAGGCAAGCTGCCATTTATGTATGTACAGTATATATTTATGTCCCATTAATAAGGTATGCAAGCTTACTTGCTTCTTCTTTGCCAATCAGGTTTGGCTCTTCTATGTCTGTAAAGGGAATTATACAAAACAAAAGCCAGTGAAATGGCCTGCTCAAGGACTGGCTCTCTCCCATAAAAATGTGCACCATTGGATGGGCCCAACAAAAAGTTGCATATATGAATTAATTTCCAGTTTTGATTACTATATCTCTCATCACCTTAAACAACCTTAAATAACAAATCAAGTCCACATGTTCATGAAGGAAGCAGAAAGCGTACAAGTATATATAGTTCAAGTCCTGTGAAATCAGGCTGCAGAAAGTTTGAATAAACCCACTTCAATCATAGTTTGAAAAATAATTCAAGAGACCCACCCATGTTTTTAAGGTAAGGAGCTGACTTTTTAAAAATATTACCTCTGTATAGGTTTGTGCATGTGTGCATGCGTGCACGCGTGCACGAACAATTTGCATTTAGCTGCGGGGTCCTTGGTGCTCTCTGAGCTTGGTTGTTTTCTTGCAGATGTTTCATTACTCTGAAGTAATGTTCAGTAGTGCACTGAAGATGTTACCTCATTAGGTAATGAAACATCTGCAAGAAACAACCAAGCTCAGAGAGCACCAAGGGACCCTACAGTTCAACCGTGAGCTACCAATGTTCTCTTCTATTGGTATCACATTTAGTTATTTAAACAACAGCCTGCTACACAATTATCTCAACAGTTTAGCAAATTCATTTGTTTTGTCAATGACAACACCAAAATTATTCCATTTTCTAGCACTTCTTTTACCTTTCTTTTCAATTTCTACTCTCCTTCAAATTTTCACTTTTGCTACTGCTACAGAAAGTGATTTTCATCGGCTCAAGCCTTCCATCCTTCCGAGCTGTGGTGGTATTCAGCTGGTTCTATCCGGATCGGGCGAACCGGTAGCGCTGACTGTGGGTGGCCATGCCCACCCGGCCGGATGTAAGCACGTCACGTTTTTGATGCTCTGCGCATGCCCAGAAGGCTTTGCGGGCGCGCTCATATTTGCGAACCGGTAGGGAAGGTAAGTGAATACCACCCCTGCTTCCGAGGTGGGTAAAATGAGGGCCCAGATTGTTGGGGGCCAATGCTGACTCTGTAAAACTGCTTAGAGAGGGCTGTAAAGCACTGTGAAGTGGTATATAAGTCTAATTGCTATTTGCTATTTAAATATATCCATTTTGCTGCTTATGCCAGATTAACAAAACATAAGAGTCACTAGCATTGTAGCAGATTTGTAAGTTGCCATAATATTAATAATTTGATTTCACTTTTTAAGAAATATTTTGTAAACCTTACAGAAAACAAAATTTGATAGAATTTGTAAGCTTGTATTCACTGTCATGTAGGACTGTAGTCCTAGCCACCACTGTAAACATAGGCTTAATTCTGACTTCAATACAATGCATCCAGCTTGCCTTCTGTTTCATAGTCTATCAGGTCAGATTAAAGTCTCTTATTTCTTCCTAGCATAAAATGTAGGTATTTTGTCAACATCGCAATGACCAAGTGAAGCATGGAAGAAACAACAATCCCACATAAATCGCACCTTTTACTTCAGAAATAAGTACCTTTACAGAACAGCTCATTCATTAATGTCAATGATACTTATGGGCCTTCTGTTCATGATTACAGACTAGCAGCCTAATCCTGTGGGGTTCAACCCAAGAAGCAATACAAGGAATTTTTTTAAAATAATTACTCAGAACTGGGGTGATCAGAAGAACCGTTCTCAGTTGAAGTTACCATGGCCCAACAAGGCCTCAGAATCTTAGCTTCCTCCTTGATCACATGATGCTCTCATCTCATCTCCATCTCTTGAGTGAAGCAGACTTAAAATTGTCACTAACGCCTTGGAGCATCTTCTAGTATCTCCCAGTCATCGCTGAACTGATATAAAGTTTGTTCTCATTATATCCTCATTATGTTATTTCAGCACAAGTAGGGTTGGATGACTCTGGAAGACACCAAAGGCTTTCCCTCATGTCCAACTGCTATCCACCAGTCCTTGAGCCAACAGAAAACTATGCAAGCATAAAATGTGTTGCTCCCACTGATTATCTCCATCCTGCCATAGGCTGTTCTTAATTATGTTATACAGATCATATTAAGGGCAGGGATTGATGGACTCGCTGTTTTGTTTCCCTTCTCTTCCATCAAACATCCCCACCCGGTGGAAAAATATCCACTAATCTCCTCCTTCATATGGAATAGGTCTGGGGGAAGAGGAGGAAGAGATGTATTTGACACATGGCTAGATTGGGAAGGGTAATCATCTGTCCAAATTAATTTTGCCAGTACATAAGAGTTTTGTGTGAACATGTTGTCCTTATTTGCTTTATATCCTACCTTTCCTCCAGAAGTTCAGAAGCCTCCTCTACTTTGTTTCATCTCGACAGTTCTATGAATTAGAATAGCAATAGCACTTAGACTTATATAATGCTTCATAGTGCTTTACAGCCCTCTCTAAGCGGTTTACAGAGTCAGCATATTGCCCCCAACAATCTGGGTCCTCATTTTACCGACCTTGGAAAGATGGAAGGCTGAGTCAACCTTGAGCCGGTGAGAATCAAACTGCTGGCAGTCGGCAGAATTAGCCTGCAATACTGCATTTTACCACTGCACCACCATGGCTCTTAGGATGGCCATGAAACACCAGTCAAGAAAACTCACTCTCTCTTTCACACTAAATGGTGCAGTCTCCACTACTGCCACCATTAGTCAGCAGCTCCTTAGATCTAACCCAGGAATAAGAATAATGATAAAAGAATAAAAAGGGACATTAGAAGAATATCTGAAGGACAGTGAAAATGATGCACTGGAGCTAGGTTGCACTGAAGCTAGCATATTGGGAAGGCTTACTGAGTACTGAAGAGACCAAACTGGCCTACAAGTAAGACCGAGTGAAGAATAGAAAAGAAGCATGGAAGGTAAAGTATTACATGGCCAGTACGCAAAAACAATAGCAAGCAAGGAGGAAAACAATGACTAAGAGCAGGAAAGTTGAAGAAAGAGACATAGGGGCTAATTATGGTTGCACAAATAGCAATAGCACTTAGACTTATATACCGCTTCACAGTGCTTTACAGCCCTCTCTAAGCGGTTTACAGAGTCAGCATATCTGGGTCCTCATTTTACCCACCTCGGAAGGATGGAAGGCTGAGTCAACCTTGAGCCTGGTGAGATTTGAACTGCCAAACTGCTGGCAGCCGGTGATCAGCAGAAGTAGCCTGCAGTACTGCACTCTAACCACTGCGCCACCGTGGCGCAGACCAAGAACAAATGCTTATAAAGCCAGAATTAAGAGGACAGCAACAGACAGAAAAAGCCGCCTCTATGAAGAAGCTGACAAAACAGTGGATTACCTAGCTAGCCGTTGCAAGAAGATCGCAGAGACTGACTATAAACAACGGCATGATAAAGTAGCAACAATGGTGCATTGGAATATCTGCAAGAAATACCATTTGCCTGCAAGCAAGAACTGGTGGGATCATAAATAAACAAAAGTAATATAAAATGAAGCTAAAGTGCTGTGGGACTTTAGAATTCAATCAAACACCTGCCAGACACTCCAGACTTAACAATTGTTGATAGAATAGACAAAGTCTGGATAGTGGATGTTGCAGGACCTGGAGAAAGCAGAAAAGAAGAGAAATAAGTAGAGAAAATCACAAAATACCTGCAAGTAGAAGTAGTATGACTGTGGGAAAAGAAAGCAAAGATATTACCAACAGTAATAGGTGTCTTGGGTGCAATTGAAAAACATCTGGAGCACTACTTGAATACCATTGGCATGGACAAAGTCACCTCCTCTGACAATACCTTTAACACTATCAAACAACATCTGCCTATTCCAGGTCCTTGTGAAGGACTTGACAGGTGAATAAAAGTGCCAAATCCAACCTAAACATCTGGCTGGCTGTGCAATCAAGCAACATAATGATACAAACAGACAAGCATCTGCCACACAAACCCCAGCTGTAACAACTGTTGATAAGAAAAAGTCTAGATAGTGGACATTGCAACATCTGGAGACAGCAGAATAGAAGAGAAAGAACTGAAAAAAATCACAAAATATAAAGACCTGCAAACAGAAGTAGAACAAATGTGGCAACAAAAGTGAAGATAGTACCAATAGATGCCTTGGGTGCAGTGCCAACACATCTGGAGCACCATTTGAACACTATCAGCATTGACATAACCAAGTTTTATCCTGCTTCATTCAGGAGGCCAGTGAATGGTTCAGCCTAACACTTCACTGTGTGGCAAGTTAAGATACAGCAATTCCACAACCACACCACTTCTCAATCACTATCACAGGTGACTGGAAGGGGAGGGGGGTTGTCTGCACCAGCTGAAACTTGCCAACAGGAGCTGGACAGATCCTGGCCCCTGTTCATCCCCACCCATTAGGCAAATAGCAAAGCACATTAGATGATTATGGAAATAATTTATTTTATTTATTTGTTTGTCAAACATGTACAAGATAGCAGGTATAGGTATAAACATAAACATAATCAAAGTGAATACAGATAGATGAGGACAATAGGACAGTAGGACAGGGACGGTAGGCACGCTGGTGCGCTTATGCACGCCCCTTACAGACCTCTTAGGAATGGGGTGAGGTCGACAGTAGACAGTCTAAGGTTAAAGTTTTTTGGGTTTGGGGAAGAAACCACAGAGTCAGGTAGTGAATTCCAGGCATTGATCACTCTGTTGCTGAAGTCGTATTTTCTGCAGTCGAGGTTGGAGCGGTTTACATTAAGTTTGTATCTATTGTGTGCTCGTGTATTGTTGTGGTAGAAGCAGAAGTATTCATAGACAGATAGGACATTGTAGCGGATAATTTGATGTACTATGCTTAGGTTGGATCGAATACGGCGAAGTTCTAA
>QLTV01012194.1:2497372-2511648 GCA_003457575.1 Thermophis baileyi
CCCTCCCTCCCTTCCTTCCTTCCTTCCTTCCTTCCTTCCTTCCTTCCTCCTCCAGCAAATGATATTTACTTAACTATAGCTGACAGCGCTTAAGAAGGCGGTTCCCGTCCGCTGTAGGACCGGATCTCTTCTCCTTTCGCCTGTCAGTTTCGAAGGCAATCGTTGTAATAACCGCGGGATCACTTGAAATGTGGTTAAAGCTACGGTGGACAAAATCAATCTGCCATGTGCTGGCTCGGGAGGAAATCACTTGCAGAATTTGACAATACCCTTCAGCAATCCTTAATCGCATCTCCAGTTTTTCTTTGCCCATTTCCCGTTCTCCCCCCCTTTCTTTTTCTTCGTCCTCTCATCCTCCCCCCGCCCCCCCCGCATACGCGTCCTTCTTTCCTTCGATATAAATATATACATATACATTTTTTTTTCGTCTGGTTATCTTTTCGCTTGGACTTCAGGTAATCTGAAATGGCATTGACCCTTCTCATCCTTCCGATTACCTTTCTGAAGCATGAACTTGGGATAAAATCACACATCAGAAAATTCACTCTAATTATTTTGCAATGCCATCAGCACAAATCAATCAAGCCGGAGAAGGCAGTAGTGGAATCTTCCTCCCAGCCACGAAGGCGGCCAGCAGCGGCCCGCCTGACTGACAGTTTTGGTAATTAAGTGATTGTACAGACCTCTCCAACTGTTCTAACAACCTTGTCAGGGCCTGTCTGCGGACGGAACAAGCTGAAATCAATGTGCTTTCTGCTCTCTGAGCATCTCTGATCATGTACTCTGGACTTGCAATTGGGAACAGAGAGGGGCAAGATTAAATACAAAAATCTGATTTTTCATTAAAAAAAAAAATCCCCCTACACACCACGGAAGGAGTACAAAGACTTCAGTTTAATTGGGTGAAGAAAAGTAGGAGGAAAAGTTAACTTTTGCAGGGGGGGGTGTAGAAAAAAAAAAGGGGGCCAAGAAAGGTAAAAGCGATTTTCTACGCTGAGAATCCATCCCTGCTTTAAAAAAAAAAAAAAAAAAGTTAAGCATCTGTCCAGGCTTATTCGGAAGTCCCAATCTGTTCTCCTGGCCTTTTCCTCTGGAAATGTGCCCGGGGCTGAGCGTTAGACCCGGCGCAAACTTTATTTTGAGGGAGGGTTAGAGATAAATGGGTGGATAAATGAGTAAAAAGCCACCCATCAGTCTCAGGATGGGATCCGTGGCCGAACAAAGCCTGGCTTGTAAACTCCGTCTCACCCTCCCAGCCCTGCGGAACCCCGGAGGAGACTCAGCCTCCTCCTTCTCCCCCAGTTCCTCCTCCCTCGCCGCCGCCGCCGCCTTCCCCCCTTTCCTCGTTTGTTTCCACTCATCGAAACATTTCTGTATCTCTTCTCGAAAAGGCGGCAGTGACTCGGCGGACCCGTCTCTTTTCGCCGGCCGGATTATCGGAAAGAAGCTGTTGGCAGAGTGTAAATGTCAAGCAGCCGCTTTTAATAAAAGGGATGCGCGCTCAGAGTTACATTTCAGGGCAGCCAAAGCGCCTTCTCCCGCGCTCCCCTCCCTCTCCCTTCTCTCACCCGCTCCCCTCCCGCTCCGCCAGCACCGCCTGACCTCCTTTCCGTGGGCTGCAGCTTCTGGGTCCTCTTTCCTGCGCTCCCCCCCTCAAATCCCACCCGAATTTCGCCCCGGGGAGAAAAGAAAGGAGACTTAAGAAGACGCGCCCACCACCTGCCTGCCGCTTGGCCGAACGAACCCCTTCTTCCCCTCGGGCTTTCTCCCCCGGGCCAGGTGGCGGCCTGCAACCCGGAGGAGCGGACAGCCGGGAGGCAGATTTCGGGGTCCTTTCAGTGCACCCCGTTGCCGTCAGTCCGGAATAGAGGCCGGGAACTGTCCGAAAGTGGCATAGCCTGACCGGGGTTGTAAAAGCGCCCTGTGCGACCAACTTGATCCGAACATGGGACTTTTTTTTGGGGGGGGGGAAGGGATCCCTGGCGTTTTTATCATACATTAGAATTATTATGTGGGTGCCTGTTAAGAGGGACTTCGCCGGGTTGCTCTGTTACTTATTGTCGCTCGTAAAAAGTGGCAGGCCTCGCTTAGGCCTCCTCTAGAGACTCGCCTCCATAGTCTCAATTCTCTGTTAAATCGCCTTTTTGTGGATGGCATTGAACGTCGCTTCTATTCAAAATGATCAGGCTACTTCAGCTGACTGCTAGCTGCAGTTCAGCGGTTCCAATCTCACCGGCTCAAGGTTGACTCAGCCTTCCATCCTTCCGAGGTGGGTAAACTGAGGACCCAGATTGTTGGGGGCAATACGCTGACTCTGTGAACCGCTTAGAGAGGGCTGTAAAGCACTGTAAAGCGGTATATAAGTCTAACTGCTATTGCTATTGCTATCAACTGCTTAAAAAGGTAAAGGTTGGGGTCATTCGGGGTGCACGCGGGTCTCCTGATCGCTAGCTCCTGCAGCCGCGGCGAAACTGATGAACTGGTCGGGCTTGGTGAGTCCTTTTGATTACATACTCAACACCAGTGCCCTCGGATCTGCTGTGATGGTGTGAGCGCCAGTTGAGAAACGCCAGTTGCGCTGACCGCAGGGGAGCCAGACGAAAGGTCCCGGAGATATAATCCATCGATGGGGCAGGGAAGTCAGCCTGGATTTTTGGATTTAAAAGTGCTGCTTCCTTAGAGGAAAATGTCACTCCTAATTATTGCCAAGACCCTTCTCTTAGTGGGCGCAATATTGTTACTATCACCAGAAATGTTGTCGGAGGTAGGAAACTGGAAGAAGTCACCGCTTTCTTAGCAGAACTAGTGTGCTTGAATCTTGCTTGTCCTCTGCTTTCATCTCTCAGATACTTGGATCCAGGGGTGAAATCCAGCAGGTTCTGACAGGTTCTGGAGAACCGGTAGCGAAAATTTTGAGTAGTTCTGAGAACCGGCAAATGCCGCCTCTGGCTGGCCCCAGAGTGGGGTGGGAATGGGGATTTTGCAGTATCCTTCCCCTGCCACGCCCACCAAGCCACGCCCACAGAACCGGTAGTAAAAATGTGGATTTCACCACTGCTTGGATCTCTCCCAAATCTTCTGGCTTCCTTGAGTCTTCTTCCCAAATTTTGGTGCCTTCACATTGAGGGGTTCACTGGGTCTCCCCCAAACAAGGTTAGTGGAGGCCATCATTTCCCAACCAACCAACCTCCACTCACAACCCACATCTCGCTACTGACCTTGTAGGGTAGCCTCAGAAGACCCTAAGTTGAGCAAGCTCCCCTTCAAAGGCAATGAGTTTCTCCCTCGTCCCTTTGCCATGAGACATCATGGCAAAACATCTTTGCAATGCCTTCTGCCTCCAGCGCTGAAGCCTGAAGCAGGAAAGCCAGTTAATTGTTGCTCTCAGTGAAGACCTAGAACTAAGGGATTTCCAGACTCTTATAACACTTAATCAGTGGAACAACTTGCCACCAGAAGTTGTGGGTGCTCCAGCCCTGGATATTTTTAAGAACAGATTGGACAACCATTTGTCTGAAATAGTATGGGGTTTCCTGCTTGAGCAGTGGGTTGGACTAGAAGACCCTCAAGGTGCCTTCCAACTCTATTATTCTCTTGAGGCCCTTCTCATAATATGAACTGGAAATACAGCCCAAGCCAGATGATGTCAACATGCAGTAAATGGGAAGAACGATGGACCCCATATATATCTAAGCCACCATTCGTTGGGATGTAGTCCTTTTGAACTCAAGGGGCCTACTTCTGAGTAAAGGTAGGGAAAAAGCATGGGTAGGAAATGCAAGTACAGGCAATAACACTCTTCCCCCCACCCTCCCCACCAATCCCATTTTAATGCATCAAACTTCAACTCACTTTATCTCTATCTGATGGAGATAATGTGAGTGCTGGTTTCGCCTTTCTGGAATTTAGGGAAGACCCTCCTCCAAAGACTGGACAGCTCTGAAAAATGTTCATAGCCCAGCCCTAAGATCATCATTGGGTGATGGAAAGAAGACTCCAACTGGACTGGTGCCAGGATGAAGGGACCACCCCTCACCATGGATGTCCATGCAATTAATAATGATTCTTGGTGACTAGATTCTCTGATCCCACTGCTTGATGAGTCCCAAAGACCTGTTCTGGGTGGATACGCTTCACTATTGATGGCAAAACTCTGCTGGAGTCCTAGTTTCCCATGGGATGCTTTGTCCTTCACTGAGGATCAATTGCCATTCATTCTCTCCCCATTCTCTTTATTTATTTATTTATTTGTCAAGCGTATATATGATTACGAACAAAGTATAAACAAAGTATAAGCATGTTTGTGAATATATAAGTACAAGCATGGTTATGAGTACAAGAAATTTAATGAATATATGGGTACATTAGGACAGGGACGGTAGGCACGCTGGTGCGCTTATGCACGCCCCTTACAGACCTCTTAGGAATGGGGTGAGGTCGACGGTGGGCAGTCTAAGATTAAAATTGTGGGGGTTTGGGGAAGAAACTACAGAGTGGGGGAGTGTACTCCAGGCATTGACCACTCTGTTGCTGAAGTTGTTGGCCTTTGAGTTGGCAGTAAGGCTTGGCAAGGACCCTCCATGTTGGCTCAGTTCCCACGTTCTGCAGGCCTGTTTTTCCCCCCTTCGGCTGGGGGTGGGGGTGGGGGCAGAGGGAGAGGAGGACCAGCGATTCCCTCCACCTCAGTGTCTCGTTGACCTCGGTCAACACCAATCGGGCAAGAATCGATTGGCTCAACCTCAGTCCCTCATCCCTTCATCGACCCTGACAGTTCGATAGCATGATGCTCCAACTGGTAGCATTCAATTTGTTCCAGTTACTATTCCCGGCTTAATAAAGTGATTGATTAGCGCTCAAAGTGCAGTTTTAATTAGCTTTTTGTTAATTAACGTTGGGCTAAGATAGCTCTCTCTCTCTCTCTCTGCTTTTCCCTCTTCCTCCTGCCTCCTCTGTTTATCCAGGCAGACATCTAACAGGAAAAGGAGTGATGACTGAGAGAAGACTTTATGACCAGCAAATGGGTAGAGTGTTCCGGGATGAGGAGAGCATCCCCTCGTCTTCCTGGCAGGCAGGCCAAGTTAGGCACGCTTGGCTGGAAGAGGAGCTCCCATTAGGCAAAACAAGCAGACGCTCTGGGTAGCTCTGTGGATTCCCCAAGTCAAGGCGTCAATGAATATCCATGGACATTTATTATCTCTTGAAGATCGGGAAGGGCCGGCTTCCTTTTGTCCTTAGCAGCCTAAGCAAAATCTAGCAAACGTCCTGATAGGCGATGGGACAAGGCCGTCTCAGCTGTCCTGGATGAATGGACTTTTGGCAGGGTCCCTTCAGCGTCCACAGGATCAGCCCTTGTGTGCCCGAGGGGAAAAAGGCTTCCTGGAGAAAAGTTGGGGAAAGGGCAAATAAAGCAGGGAGCCTGGAAAGGAGCAACCCCATAGATTGCTCGTCTAATATGAAGGAAACGATGCACAGATCGGACCACAGATTTCCTGTGCCCCCGGGAAATCCTGCACGGTGCTAAATTAGGATACTGTCAGTCTTTTACCTAAGGCTGGTGAGGAACCCCGTCAGAGGACCCTAAACGAGAGGAGATGATTTTTCCTTCCATTCTTAAATCTACTAGATAGGAAAAAAAAAAAGAAAAGTTCTGACTGTTGGGTTTTGCTGGCATTTAAGTACTGAGTCTAACGTACAATTAGAGTTTTCCTCGTAAAAACTCGTCGTGTCGGGCAAAGGTTCGAAATTGGCTTCTCGTTTAAATGCTCTGATTAGCAAACCGTCCCAAGAAAGGAGCCACAGCTAAGAACAGCTATTATGCATGGACGCTGGTGGTGATCTATCCATGAGCAACCTTCAGAGAGGGAAAACTTAGGAAGGTTTATAATTGTTTGAACAGTTCCTAAAGGAAAAGAAAGCACGCTCCCCCTTCCAATCCACAGCTTGTAGAAATGTTTGGGTTAGAGAACTGGAATGATCTAAGAGCTCATTTAACTAACATCCGCATTGTTTTTCCCTACTTGGTATCTTCTAAATCTGCTAGACTATAATTTCCATAATGTATTAGAGTTATATGGAAGACACTGGGTTAGGGAAAGGCAATTTACACAATCTGGAACACACTGTGTCACAGTGAGTCATCCCTCCAACCTCATCTCACTAATTACCGGTAACATATATTAATTTATTTCTAACAAATTAATAGGAGTTAATCAACTGACTCATTCCTGGTCCTGTATGTGATGGATCTCCATCAAGACACTCAAGTTTTTCCAAACCAGGATCTTTCTAACTCTCTCTCAGTCCTCAGAAGAATGGACAATCACAAACTACGGTACTTCCAAAAATTCTGTCAAGAAATCCTGGAGCCCACCTGATTTGAAACACACACACACACACACACACACACACCTTGGGAAAAGATGAATTAAAACTGATTGAATGGGTATCTTACATTAAAGCAATGATGAGGACTGTTTGTATGACAACATTCATTTAAGTGTCACACATGGAATAAAATCTATAATGAAATCAGAATCTTTCACCCAGAATCTTTTAAAGGAATTTATATTCATGTTGCATCCTACCCAGTTCCTTGTCTTTCTTTCTTTTCTTTTTTTAACCACCATTTTAGTGATAAAAAGCCACGTCCCAAAAGTTGTTGCCTAATGGCAAATAAGTTCAGGGTTTGTGAATTGTTATTAATCAACAACTTAGTTAAGATGAATATTGGACAATTTGTCCTATAGAATGTACTCAAAAACATTCTAACAGCGGTTATGGGACAACAGGAACAACAGCCAAAAGAATAATTTTGATTCTGCTTATTGTCTTGGATGTCCAGAAGATCTTGAGAACATGACGATATTTTGTGATTTTTTTTTGAGCCGGTTTAATAGAAATATATGCCTCTGATCAGGATTTTAAAATATGCACTGAGAAATTTGCCTCCTATTTAAATTTCCTTGAAACCCACAAAGATTGTGAAATGCTGATTTAAAAGCACACGCTTTTGTTTCTTTGCTAGACACATTTAACTACTGGGGGGGGGGGGAGGCTGTAAAAGTACCTCTTCGTAGTCAGACCAAGAGCTTTCTGAAGACAATAGAGGCCTCTATTGTCGCCGCCTTGTGGCAAAATGTGTAATTGCGGCTCTCCAGAAGCAAGTTGGACTGCGGTTCCCAAAACTTTTATTTTAAAAAGAGGAGATGCAGCAGCCACATAGCATTACCGTACGTGGCTGGAGCTCTCGTTAAGATCGCTTTCCTTTCCAACACTTTTTTCGTGTTATTGTAAGATTTAAATATTTTTTTGAAATCATTACTTTAGAAAAAATAATGTCTGTTAAGAGGATTTATAGAGTTGGATACAGACTGGTCTCTATTTTTCTTGGGATATAGGACTCGGTTTGACATAGGGAGCATAGTAAGTTTCACGATGGAATGGTATGCATTGTGCAAATTTGAAAGTAAAAGCTCAGGGAAAGCATTTCCTGTTAGCGAGTGTATTTTGCAAAAAAAAAAAAAAGAGGAAAAAAGCGTAGGATTATCACAACGTGTGTTTAAATAGAGGAAGCAACTTTATTTGCTCCAACAGAATTCTCTCTTCCTGAGCATGTTTAGGTTGCAATCTTGTGCACAGTTGCCTGAGAGAGAATTTAATGGATGTTAGTTCTGAATCAGCATACCTGGGACTGTGTAGTTGGCACAAATGACCAGGGATGAAATTAGACCATTGATCATATTTTTCTCTACAGTAAAATAAACTAGAGAACTAGGTTAATCCAAATTTGGGAGGGAAGAGTGAATAGCGGGGGTTCTCCTTTAGCTACAAGCACGGGAGATGGAGGTTCAGATTTGGATATAAATAGCAAAACTTCCTTGTGGATTAAAAAGAAACAAATAACCGAACAAACCACAGAGTGAATCCACAAGATTATATTCACAATAACCCCAGGCACAAACAAAATGATGAGCTCTATAGCCGTCTGCATCAAAAAAAATCTACGTAAATCACTGGCTTATTCAATCTTAATATTTTCCACTCCCCCTCCCCTCTACTTTCTCCTATCGGGAGGTAAATGAATGTGAAACGCACACAAATGCCACGTAAGGTTTTGTGATAAATAAAGGTTTTGGATAGCAGTTCCCAAAATGTCCACCAAACCCCATATCCGGTTGAAACAATGTCCACGTCTTCCCCTAAATAAGCCATATCCACTCACTGAGCTCCGAATTATACCGCCCGCGTTGCGTTCAGAGACAAATACGAAACAAAACCTCTCTTTCAAATCTGTCCCGCGTTGCCATCAAGGGATGGTAAATTTGGCCTGACTACAAGCAAAACCCATTGCTCCTCAGAAGACCAGAGATTCCCAAATGTTGGCATCTCTTCTGGAGGAAGTGCTATACCTTCTGAAGGATCTTGGTTTGAACTTTTCGGTTTCAAACTTTCCCTTTGAATCATTTTAAAAGTCCTCCCCAATAAAATGTCCATCTCCATAAATATTGCAGCAGGGATAAAGTGGGCAGCTTTTAAAGATGCTTATTTCTCCACTTCCCTCTATTCATTTTTGCGGACGTTCCCATCCTGAAGGAGGTATTTTATATGTCAACATTTCTAATATCTTCAGAGTCTGAACAGCAAATCGCCTGTGAATCTTTTAGAGCAGACTTTTAAAACAAACGCACAGAGAAGAAATAGGTGGCGGATCAATTTCTGCTTTTCTCAATGGAATTACATTCCTTTCTTGCCTGTTTCTTTCTTTATTTTCCGAAAAGAAAATGTTTATACCCAGGCAATGAATACTTCAAAGAATTTAGTTCTGAAGGGATAATACTGAACGGTTTCAAATACATTTCAATTTGGACCAACGGGGAAAGAAAGATACCGTATAGCCTACGTTGGAAATACAGAACATCGTGATCTATCCCTTACAAGTTGGAAAAATATTTTCGGAGGGAAATCGGTCCACAATAGCAAGTGCGTTGGCATATATCTTTCAGGGTTGAAAAGGGGAAAGGGTAAAAAGATTCACGCTGTTCTAGCCGAATTGCAATTCTCTGCGTCTCTCCCTTTCCCAATAACTTCCGCCCTTCGTCTTTTTTTTTTTTTAAATTCATTTTAAAAGGGCAAAGTTCTGAATTTTACCCCTCGCTTGTTCTTGGCAAAATACCACCAAAGGGGCAACAATGCCGAATTTCCCGGCGGCTCCCCGCCGCAGCCAGCAATTCACGCACTACAATGCCAAGCCTCTCTCAGCTTGGCCCGTGGTAGGAGAGTGTCACTGGGGGAGAACACGGGGCGCAAGCTACGGAGGCGCCGACACAAGGCGCAGTGGGGGCTCAACGTGCAGCTAGAAGTCGTCCGAAGTCGCTTTGCCTTGACGCCCGGCTGCTGGCAAAACCTCCCCAGACAGACCCCTGTTTCGAAGGAGGGGAGAAACGAACCTCATTCAGGCATTTGCTTCTTTCCCAGGCTGACTTGTCTTTTCCTTTTCTCTGGTCTTCCCTTCTTCCAACACACAGACATACACCGCCAACCCCAAGGAATGTCAGAACAATATTTTAAGCCGACCGGTGTCCCTTGAAACTTCATCGATTCCCTCTCTCTCTCTCTCTCTCTCTCTCTCCCCCCCCCCCCCGCTTCTTCTCCCAAATCTTGACCTACCTACCGGCCTTGAGAAACTTCCGAGCTCATTCTTTCAACTTGCAAAGACGCAGGTGCAAAACTCTACCTCTCCTTTACATTATATTATCTTATTTTTTTTTAAAAAAACGAACATATACATTCCCTCCCCAACAACCCCTATCTATTAATGTTCAATTCGCCCTACGCATCTATTTTAGATGGCTAGATTTAGTTCGGTTCTTTCTGGAACCGAAAGGTTTAAACGTTTGCTGTGGGAGGAAAAAAAAGAACGAGAGATTGGAGGAAAGAAGGCAGGCGGTGAGAACCTGGAAGGGATACAAGCGCTTTTCCTTACAGGAACATTCGCTTTTCCCTTCGATTCCTCGGTTCCTTTAAAAAAAAAAAGAAGAAGAAGAAGAAGAAGAAGGCGTAATTCGGAGCAAAAGACAACTCGCCGAACTTTGAATCATTCATTAGCACCTTATAATTGCTCTGCTAATTAGGTTGACGGTACTTAATCAGGAGGAGCAATACGGCGTCTTGTCACTGGCACTTCCCATTACCCTGACATTCAACAAGGGACAAGTTCGAACCGCCGCGGCTTCCTACAGACAGATGAACACAAGCTGAGACCCAATCCGAGCAGCCACCGCGCTGCTTTCTCCCGAAGTGCGCGGCGTGTGTCGGCCCTAACTGGGTCGGTTGCAAATAAAGAGGCGCTGGAAATAGCAGCCGGGCAAAGACATACCAAGAACGAGAGGGGAAGGAGGTGCGTGCGCGTGTTGGAGGGTGGATGGATGGTTAAAACCACTCTCTGGACCCAGAGCCGGTGGTTGCAGTTTAAGCCACAGACTAAAGTCGCATGCAGGAAGAAGAACCACCCAGCTTGGCCACTGCCGTCCTGCCACCTCTCTTAAAGTCTTCTCCAAATAAACAGGCGGGCCGGTTCTAGACCGAGATTTTTTTCCCCCTCCCCAGGAACCGCTTCCCTTTCCATTCCCCCACCCCCGTCCCTTAGGAAAGGAAGCCAGGCGTTTTCCCCAGTTGGCTCCAAGGGACAGTTTGGCCGGCCCCCGCTCTTATTTCCCTAGTTCTTCAATGAAGTTGGATCGCTTCTCCTGCCTAGGACTGTGGTGGTCTGATCTTCCAAAGGACGCAATGGGAGGAAGCCCTAAATAACCCGGCATTTTAACTTACATCCCATCCTGAGGAAAGAAAGAGGTTACGTATATTACTTTTGTAACGATCTCGTATACACAAGACTTCACAACTCGAAATATCGCATACTCTCTTTCTTAAACGCAAATATTCTCTTAAATCTTTCTTTCTTTCTTTCTTTCTTTCTTTCTTTCTTTCTTTCTTTCTTTCTTTCTTTCTTTCTTCTTTCTTTCTTCCTTTCTTTTTCTTTCTTTCCTTCCTTCCTTCCTTCCTTTCTCTCTCTCTCTCTCTCTCTCTTTCTTTTTCTTTCTTTCCTTCCTTCCTTCCTTCCTTCCTTCCTTCTTTCTTTCTTTCTTTCTTTCTTTCTTTCTTTCTTTCTTTCTTTCTTTCTTTCTTTCTTTCTTTCTTTCTTTCTTTCTTTCTTTCTTTCTTTCTTTCTTTCTTTCTTTCTTTCTTTCTTTTTTTCTTTTTTTCTTTTAACTCTTCTAGCTATGTTTTGGGTTTAGTTTGCAATAAGAAAACAAATAGTTACCCAAATGATCTCTGGGTAAATTCATCTGCAGATTGTTGCTATGTTGTCCTAAACATTGTGCACTGTTAACATAACAAGAAATGCAAGGGTAATGAGCTAAAATCTGGTGTTTCATCTAATGTCTTGCAGAAAGTGAGTTTAATTTTGCAAGAACCAAAGAAAGCTGTGCTTTGATCTTCTTCCTTTCTCTCTCTCTCTCTCTCTCTCTTTCTTTTTCTTTCTTTCCTTCCTTCCTTCCTTCCTTCCTTCCTTCTTTCTTTCTTTCTTTCTTTCTTTCTTTCTTTCTTTCTTTCTTTCTTTCTTTCTTTCTTTCTTTCTTTCTTTCTTTCTTTCTTTCTTTCTTTCTTTCTTTCTTTCTTTTCTTCTTTCTCTTTCTCCCCCTACCTTGATTTCTGCTACCAAACTGATTATTGACATGCCAGAGATAATAATAATAATCACCCATTTATATTCGGATAGAACAATGGGGGAGGAATCCTAAAGGTTCTAAAAAAGAACAGTCCCAGTCCCGAACCTGACAAGGCCTCCGTTCTCCCTCTTCCCTTCCCTTCCCTTCGCCCCCCCCCCGCGCCTTCTCTCGTCTTTCTTCCTTCTTCTCATTGGCTGCCAACCGCCGAGCGTCAAGTTCGGCCGCCGCGTCCACCAATAAGAGACCGTTACTCGACGGCGGCCTTAAATAAAACAAACAAATAAATAAATAAGGAATATTTTTAAAATGGGGGGAAAATCCCGAGCCTTAAAGAGGTTTGATAAAGAGCGGCGAGCAGGCGAGCGGCGAAGGGCCGTGACGTCACGGGCGGAATCGCAGGAACCCGAGAGGAGCCGCTCGCCCTAAGCGAGACCCGGGCAGCGGCCGAGCCTTCTTCACCTCCTCCTCCTCCTCCTGGCGTTGCCCCGCCACGCCTCAACTTTCCAAGAAAGTTCACTAACTCCCGGGCGCCGGCGAGAGCAGGGAGAGCGGTCCGGAGCCAGGCGATCGGGCGCGGCGGCGTTAAGCAGCGGTGCCGGGTCCCCCTTGGGCCGGGCGAGCGAAGCCTCCGCCGGAGAGCCCCGGCAGCCTCTTCCCGCGTCTTCCCCGGCCGGCGGCTCATCCAGGGGATGCCGGCTCTTCTGGCCGACCGGCGCGGGCGTCCTGAACAATAAGCGGAGCACGTGTGGGCGGCGGAGAGCGAGCGAGCGAGAGACTCTTCGGGGCGGGGGCCAACCGGGTGGCGCGGCGGATCTGGCGTCTTCCTCCCGAATCGGTTCCCGGCTTCCCTCCTCCTCCTGGCTGGCTTCGGCGGCTTTCTCCTGCTGGCTCCTTCCCCCCCCCCCCCGTGCGTGCGGTTGGTGCCTGTGCGCGTCTCGTCGTCGTTCGCCTCGTTCTCCCTCCCTCCCTCCTTCCCTCCCTCCTTCCTTCCTTCCTTCCTTCCTTCCCTCCCTCCCTCCCCATTTAAATTTTGATCGAAGAGATTCGCTTCGTCCATAATTGATCCGATTTGGTTGGTGGTTCGCGTTTTAATCGTCGATCGATCGCCTTAGAGCCAGCCATCACCTTCCTCTCCCCCCCCCACCGCCACCCCAAAAAAACCTCCCCCCAGTCCGCGCAAGAGAAGGGCGTCGGGAGGGAAAGGGGATGAAGGCGCTTCTTTGAACGGCCACCATGGAAGGATCCAGCACTTCCAGTTTTGGAATAGACACGATTTTGTCTAATCCCAGGTCCGGCAGCCCGGTTGTGATGAACGGGGACTTTCGGACGGCCCACGGCGAGGCCAGGGCGGCGGATTTTCTCAACCAGGCCACTCCGTCCCCTTGTTCGGAAATAGACACGGTGGGCACGACTCCCTCCTCGCCGATCTCGGTCACCGCAGAGCACCCCGAGCAGCATTTGGCGCAAGATGGCCTGTCGCCTCAGCATCGCCATCTTCACCACGGCCAACATCCGGAGCAGCAACAGCCAAAAAGTTTGCAGCCGTCGCCCCAGCAACAGCAGCAGCAGCAGCAATTGGGTTCGTGTAGCTCTGCCCCCAGGACTTCCACGTCTTCTTTTTTAATTAAAGACATTTTGGGAGATAGCAAACCGCTGGCCGCCTGCGCCCCTTACAGCACCAGCGTCTCCTCTCCCCATCCCACCCCCAAACAAGAGAGCAACTCGGCCAACGAAAGTTTCAGGCCAAAACTGGAGCAGGACGACAGCAGAACCAAACTGGACAAACGCGACGATACCCAGAATGAGCTGAAATGCCACGGTGAGTGGGGACGGCGGGGTCTTCGAAACGGTTGCGAGCGTTCCGGGTTCGAAACGGTTGCGAGGGTTCCATTGTTTACGTTTCGAACCTTCCCGGTTGTTCCTCTGGGCTTTCTAATATCCCCTCTCCTCCCCCCCCCCCCGCTTTCAGCAATCGCTTGTTCTGAAAGCTCTGAAAACTTCGAGCTAACTTGGAAGGTTGGCTGCGAATTCGCTAAGCCGTTAAGGAGAGGCTCCAGCAACCTGGATAGTATTTAAAAATAAAATTAAGTCCCATAAGAAAACAATAAACACAACCAGGTTATTTGCAAAAACTCAGGAATCGTAAATGTTTCCCCTCTAATTTTTATTACACAATCCATATAAATGGACATTTATATATCCACATTTATATGTATGTGTATATGTATATGTATATGTATATGTATATGTGTATGTGTATGTGTATGTGTATGTGTATGTGTATGTGTATGTATATGTATATGTATGTGTATGTGTATATGTATATGTATATGTATATGTATATGTGTATGTGTATGTGTATGTGTATGTATATGTGTATGTATATGTATATGTATATGTATATGTATATGTATATGTATATGTATATGTATGTATATGTATATGTATGTGTATGTGTATATGTATATGTATATGTATATGTATATGTATATGTATATGTATATGTATATGTATATGTATATGTATCTGTATGTGTATTGTTGTATGTAT
>QLTV01012194.1:2517997-2536365 GCA_003457575.1 Thermophis baileyi
CAGGAAAAACAAAAGAAATAAACTTTTATCTTTTTTTAAACAAACCTGCAGACCCAAACGAGCTATTTTCACGCGCTGTTATTGTTCATTCCGTGAAATGGGCCGAGTGTGTCTGGATTGCGTGCGCACGTCTGCTCCTTTCTATGCGACGGGTTAGGAGACTTTTAATCCCCCCCCCTTTCCCCGCTCCCTCCCCCAGTCTGGTTGGTTGCTAAAGAGTTTTTTTGGAGGGGTAAAGAATGGATTGTAAAGAAGTTTTTTTTTTAAAAAAAAGGGCAGAAAAGAAACGAACGCGCTGCGATGGACTTGGGAGGTTGTTTTTCAGACCTCGGCAGTGAAAGCGGGGTGGGGGGCGGGTGCATTGGTCATGAATGTCCCCCTCTCCTTGGCCCTCTTCTCGGTGTTGCTTTCTTGCCGTCGCGGCTAGGTTTCCCCCCCCCCTCGTCCTCCTTGCTGAATATGGAAGAGGCAGAGGAGGGACCTTATAAAGGCGGACGGATGTCTGGGAAGCCAAAAGGTGCAACCCAGCCTGGCAGCTGTTCCGAGGCGCTGATAGAAAGCGCGGAGGACAGCCTGGGAGCGAGAGACGCTCGGGGGTGGCAATTAGGAAGAAAAACCCAGAGCCGCGGGAGAGAAGAAAATCCGCCGCGACCCACAGCCGCGGGGCCGCGTGTGTGTGTGTGTGTGTGTGTGTGTGTGTCTGTGTGCCTGTGTGTGTCTGTGTGTGTGTCTGTGCGTGCGTGCATGTGCAGTTGGGGGGCCCCTGCTTTGATCTCTTTTTGACTCCCACCCAGGGGAACCGTCCCCTCTCCGCTCGAGGACACGGTTTGGCTTTGACGTCGGTGAGCTCGGGTCGAGCTGTTTTTAAAGTCCGCTCTTTTTCTAAGGAGGTGGAGGCCTTTTTTTTTTTAATCCTTTGCTGGGATTGCGGGGTGGTGGTGGTGGTGGTGGAGAAGGTTCTTCGTAGCGTCTGGCTCTAGGTGCAAAGGAAAAAAAGGAAAAAAAGAAAAAGAAAAGAGAGAAAAGCCAGAAATCAATGCAAAAGCGAGGCTGGAGCTAGGACTGGCGGGGCTGGGGTGAGAACGGGTGAAAGATGGAACGGGGCAGTTCTGCTTCTCCCGGGCCAGGCCCCGGCTGGGGCTGCTAAGCCCTGATAACCAAGAAACCCTCCAAACCCGAAGCAAAAGCTCTGAAAACGGGCCCAGCCTTCCTTTTCACCACGCCTTGGAAACGTTCGGAAGATATACCGCAATTACCTATAAAACATTCATAACTTCAGTCCGGTATTATCACCCCCTCTGAGGTTTGTGGATGGCTCCCCCCCCTTTCCCCCCCCTTTTTTTTTCTGGAGTGGGTTTTTGTTCTCTAAAGGAGGAAGAAGGAGGCGAAGGCGAGGTTGGGGTGGGGGGGGAAGAGAGAGGAAGGAAGGAAGAAAAAAAAGCAAGGGACAGCCTGCGGGTACATATTATTTAGGCTTTGCTAATTAAGGAAGGGGTTTGCTGCTTGCTTCGCGGGATCTGGCTTTCCCCCCCCCTCTCCTTCTCTCTCCCCCTCCCCCGCAAGTCCGCTAATAAATTCGCGTTAAAAATCATCTTGACCTTGGCCGCGTTTTCACAAAAGGGTCCGGAAACGCCCACCTCATTTTCAGCTCTTGTCACCGCGGACCCTGACAATGACTCAGCGACAGAGCGGTGGGCGCGCTGACATTGTACCCAGAGGTAGCCTGCCTCCCTGCGATCCAGCCTCTCCCCTCGCTGTTCTCCTCTTTTCTGTGTTAATTGGGACTTCAGGAATAAATAATAACGCCGGCTCGGTCCCCCACCCCCACCCCTGCGAAACCTCTTCTGGAAGATCGAGTTGCCGTTGCCCTCGGTCTGTAGGATTCTCCCGAGATTGGAGGCTTCCGCTAAGGCGCACCCACCAGTGGTCAAGGAAATTGACAAGATCGGGAAACTGACTAGCACCTAATCCGGCTCACGTTTGAAATCACAACGCTATTGCATTGCTTTATACGATTGTCTAGTTTGCTCCCAGGCAACTGAGCACAAGAAGGGTGGCTGTAGAGGCCCAATGATTTCATTAGGAAAGGTTTTAGGCATTGCTTCCCTTGGAATGATTGGGATTTAAAATATTCAGGTTTGTCCCCCACCCCTTTAAGGGCAGTGCCCACAGTCACTTAAAACACAACAAAAACTGTTTCCTTTGTAAGTAACGTACATGGAAATTCAAAAGGGGGAAAAAGTAAGATGCTCTAGTCTAAATGTTCTGAATGCCACTTATTGGACAGTTTTGTGGGGTGTATGTGGATGTGTACGCACAGGGAGTTTAAGTTTAAGCAAGTTAAGTTTTGAACTAAATTGAATGACCGGAAAATTAAAGGCTGGTGTTGAATCTGTATCTTAGTTATTATTCATTTCCATAATCAGAAGGAAGGAAAGAAGAGCTTAAAAATACTTTCAACAACAAACAACAACGGCAATTGTACTGATCATGGAGACACCATACAGAGGTTGAATACATTTTGAAATATGTTTAAAATATGTTCTGAAATAGGCTTAAAATATTGTCTTTCACAAAAAATTTTCTCTAACATCAACAAATTAAAATCCTTTATTATTTATTTTCTTAAGTGAATAAATGTGGATAGAGGAAGAGTCATTTTATAATAACTAGACCCAGGGCTATGCTCTGAAGTGAGTCATTTAACTTCAGTGGGTCAAACAGAATTGCAACCCAAGTGTGCTCCCCCCCCCAGCAGAATTACCTTCTCCCCGAGTGGGGCAAGAGAAGAAGTGAAAGGAACAGCAGATTGTATCAAATGGTTTTCCTAAGTGTTTGTGACCCCACCTTAAAAGAATGAGGTTGTTCCGATGGTGCAGGCGTTTTCCTGGAAAACCAAGACGGTTTCCTTCCTCCCTTTAGTTTTTCCAATGCCTGCGGTGCAATGTGAACTCTTCACTTTGGTGATAAACAATTTGGATTGCTCCTCACTTAAATTATGAACAAGCTAAATAAACCCACTTCATTAGACGCCTTTGCTGGCTTCTAAAGCTAATTAAAAGAGGCTTTCCTTGAAGAAAGGGCTTGATTCGATGTTTAAAAAGCTACAGATGCACGCTCATTTAAATGCACTCAAGCAAGCAAGCAAAAAAAAATATCCTTCAAGTTCTTCTTTCTCTTTCTCCCTTCCTCTCCCCTCCCCCTCCTTCCAATCTCTCTCTCTCTCTCTCTCTCTCTCTCTCCTCTCTCTCTCTCTCTCTCTCTCCTCCCTCTCAACGGAATGATCACCCAAAGATGGAGTAAAATAATAGAAATGGCTTTCTATTTAAGGCTTTGCCTTAAAAGGCATCCCCAAAACTACCTTTATCACATTCGAGAAGCAAACTATTTTTAGGTTTTAGTCTCTCAAGAGCAACGCTTAAGTCAATCTTCCTCTTTTCTCTAGCATTTGTCTATTTCTATTTCCAACAGGATTACAAGAGGACTGGCTCTTTCACCACCCATCTCTCCAGGATTCTGTTCTTTACAACTTCCTTCAACTCCCCATCTTCCAGTTAAACATTTTTCCCCTTTCACAGAGGCTGATATTTCATTCCCAGTTCCCTGTTATCCTGGACATTGGTGATCTTTCAGGGTTTCCTTCAATGGAGAAAAATCAAGGTAACTTGTTTTCTGGGCTCGGCCATTCACACTTTCTCTTACTCTTCTGTTACTCTTGCTCTGTTATTGTTCTTACCTCCATCTAGAAACCTGGAAAGGCTATGGTTGACTAGTAAGAGCTGGATGAAGAGAAGCTGGAGGGCCCTCTGGGCCAGCTATTCATCATCCACCGGTGTGCTTGGACTTATCTTTTTCTTAAATCCTAGGTCCTCCTTCCTTCCTTCCCCAGTGCTCACCTGTTGCTTCTTATTTACCTTCATTGCCTCATTGCCTGAGCACACACTATGTGTGTGTAGGCCCACACATTGTGGTAAAGTAGAAAAACTCTTACCAACCCTCAAGGATCACCAGGAAGCAGGCACTATATGACTAGTTTCATCCTATCTGGGATATCGGGACATGTTCTTGGAGGAGAGGGTATTAGAGATAATGTAAATCTGGGGGAGGGGGTGAAGAATGACAGAAGGTAACAACATACCTGTCTACATTGGGAGTTTAAAGGAAGGTGAATTGTATCTTCAGATACAATATACAAGGGGGAGGCTTCCATTTCCCCAGGGATCTGCAGAAGAAAACGGGAACAATTGTCTATATCACGATATGGCACCAAGTTTCCAGAGGAATTTTTTTACATTCAGATATGAAGTCGCTCAATAGCTATCAGAGTACTCCAAGGATGAAGGGCAATTCCTACCTTCTGTTCTTGTGCATCCTGGAAATCACAGAAGGGCATCGTTTTGGGAAAAGCAGTGCTAGAAGTTATGGCACCTATTCTACCCTTGAAGTCAGCTTTGGAGTCAGAATAAATTAATTCCTACATGAACATTTTTATCTCCAGTTACCTTAATCTAGAAACAAATCACATTAGACCAGATGATACTTTCAAAAACTCTGCACAGCATCATGTTATAAGAGTAATAACCAAATGGATGTAAGGCATCTGGTATTAATTAGAATTAAAAAGTCAATGTATGCATAAGCCTTTAAAGAAAAAAGATAGGCACCACTAGCCAGACAGATGAGCTTGCAGGTTCAAATCTGCATTAGTAAGCTGCTCCCTGATCTGCTAATATAGAATATGAGTCATTTGGCTTCCTTGGCCAAACTTCTCTGCTTTTGGGGAAAAGCTCTGGACTGTGAGAAGGTGGAATGCCTTCTTTAGCACCAAGGACAGCTCCAAAACTAAAATTACAACTAATTTCTGGGCACTTGAAACTTTGCTGCATGGGCTCCTGGTGCTGTTCTTTTTGGTCTTCCTCTGAGGTTGAGAAGAGGAAATGAGGCTGGGAAAGTACTTCAGAAGAGGCTCTGGAACTTGCTACATTTGCTGATAACTCTTTAAGCCCCAGGTGGGATCTGTCAGTACAGCCTTGAGAAAGGAGAATTTTTGACTACACTTTGAGCTTAAACCGACTGCATTTCCTTATTCCATTAAAACAATGAGAATCAGGAGGCAGATGCTCGGTTTGAAAGGAGGGAGAAAAAGGTTTCCAGTGGGCGCTCTAATTCTCTTTCCCATTTGATCGAACCTAAAATGTATTCATCAAACCGGCTTGTGAATATGTCATCCTATTGGCACTGTTATACGAGATAGCCAGAGAGGATACACTTCCCATTTCGTAATAAGGAAAGTTCTTTCTTTTAAAACACCCAGCAAAATAGTAGAGAGAGAAATTCCCTTTCCGGTTCTGTGTTTCATCAGCCTTATTGAATATTCTTGAAACTATTCAAAAATGGAAATTTCCTCCTGTAGAAGCAGTGTTTTTCTGGATATCAGATGATGCGCATCTACCTGGGTGGCACTTGTTGGGAAGCAGAATTTTTATTGCATTAAATGAACTGATTATCTAAACCACAGCACACTGATTGGTGAATATGAGGGCAAGGGGATATTTAGACCACCATCCCAATCTTAAAAATAAGGCCAATTTAAGTTTAAGCGAGACTTATTGACAGCTAAGTTAAGACGAGGGTGCAGCCATAACCAAAATGAAAGAAGGAGCCAATTATGGGTTATTACTAAATAAAATGTATCCTTTTATTATTTGAGGAAAAGCCACAGCTGAAACACAGCTGAGCCGTGGTGGTGCAGTGGTTAGAGTGCAGTACTGCAGGCTACTTCTGCTGATCACCAGCTGCCAGCAGTTTGGCAGATCGAATCTCACCAGGCTCAAGGTTGACTCAGCCTTCCATCCTTCTGAGGTCGGTAAAATGAGGACCCAGATTGTTGGGGGCAATTTGCTGATTCTGTAAACCGCTTAGAGAGGGCTGTAAAGCACTATGAAGCGGTATATAAGTCTAAGTGCTAAGTGCTATAGAGTTATTCTGGATTAATATCAGGGAGGCTGAAAAAAATTATGGGTTTTAGCAGGCAGGTCTTCTTTGAGTGCAGCCTCAGGCCTTGGTTAGTATTTCAAATCACTGCCATGCCATTTTTTTTTCTTACAAGCATGCCTTTGATTTCTTTGTATTCCAAGCAAAAGTTTTGGTGAAGAGTTAATTAAATGCAATTATATATGTGCCACCAATGGTAAAGAGAAAATTCAAACTCTCGTTATTATTTGGGAAGAGGAAGAGATGTATCAGTAATTTCAGTCAATCTGCTGGGGATGTCAGAAAGCTGAGGTCCCTCCCTTTCCCAATAAGAGAAGACAGTTTTGATTTAATTTAGGTTAAAGGCAGAACATGTTGAAAATGCAGGATCAACCCCTAGTATCTCTTAGTGATGCTCTGAAATACTGAAGCCTAAAACTGGGACAGAATTGTTATTCTGTCTTCCTAGTTAGGTTGCAATTGGATTGCTTTATGGAATTATTTTATATTTGGATATTATTAATGTTTAGCATAGTATTAGCATAATAGCTAAGACTATAGTATAATATAGCTAGCATATTTGCCTGTTGCAAAATATTAAAAAAAAACAGCCAAGAAACTTGTGTCATCTTAAAGAGTCATCATTCATTCAACTTGCTTAACTTACAGTATGATTGAATTAACCATTTTATGGATTTGTGCACTACATGGAATTAAAAACTAACCCAAAGTGATAGGTTCACTCCTCCCCTTTCTCAGTTACAGAAATTTAACCAAATAGCTCTTTAAATAATCTGGTTGTATGAACCCTGTCTTATTATGGCATAATCTTTGATGGATTTCATGCTCTAATAAATTGTTAGCTCCTTAGATACAAGATTACTACAAGATTTTTGGCGCTCTCTGTTTTAATTGCCTAGCCAGCCAGCCTGCCTGCCCACTTTCCCTTTCCTATGTCCAAAATAAAATAAAAAGCAGACTGACTTTTTATATTTTTCATCCATAAGAGAACTCAGCTATGTAAGAATTTGTCATTAAAAAGAGAGAAAACAGGCTCCCTTGCAACACTCATGGCCTAATAGAAGAGAAGCTCTCCTTTTTGTGACTTTGCAGTTATAAAGAACCTGGAAAGAAAGACCTTTCACCTATAACTAAATTCCTGGAAAGAATTAAACTCTTCTCCTTCAGCCCAATTTTGATGTGATGGTAACCCCACGCCTGTGTCTATCATACTGATATATATATGGTTAGAATGTAACATGCTAATTTTTTTTCATGCAGACAGATTTTTAAAAATTCAGTGATATGACGCCTCTCTGAACTCTACGACGTTCTGCCACCTGAAGTGGTGTAACCCAGAGATAGGTTTATCATCTCTATTTGAATGAGGATCTTCTCAAGAGCAATTTGCTTTTCAGTGGCCTTGTAAACATAGGCCAAGAGTTTAGTTCCATGCCTCTAAAATAAATTGCTCATTAGACATTAATACAGCAATCTAGCCTTCTATTTCCATAAGGAATAATAACAGAAACAGTAAGGAAGGCTAGGCACCATCTATTAATGGCCAGATTTAGCTAATAATATTTTCAAAATAAATTATTATTTTTCTCTTGCATTAGAGAGAGGTTTTAGGATTAAATTTCGAACACATTTCATTTTAGCCTTCATTCCTCAGAATCATTATTGTTATAACTTCTAAAAAAAAAATAAGAGTCTCATCCTCGGTGGTGAAGCTCCCTATGGGTTAGTTCTGCAACTAGTGATTAGCTGGTCTCATCCAGAGGTGGGTTCCTACAGGTTCTAACCGGTTCTTTAGAACTGTTAGTAAACTGGCGATGATGTCATGGAACCAGTTCTTTCGGTGTCTCCATGGGCGCTGCCATCTTGGATTTTGCTTTTGCACATGCGCAGAAGCTATTTTTTGATTGCTGCAGGGGTGCCCATGTGTGCGAAGCGGGGGCGCATGCAGGGCGCGACCCTGAGCGAACCGGCAGCAACATGATCCAGAACCCACCCCTGGTCTCAGCAGATGGCAGCACCCAGCTGACTTTGTCTAGGCTTGGAAGATAGGAAGCTAAGTAGGGTTAGACTTGGTTGGTACATGGATGGGAGACTTCCAGGGAATACCAATGTTATCAGCTAGGCTGGCAACGGGGGAGAAAAGTATTCCTGAAGAATGGAATGATAATATTTCCATAAGGTTGGACATGTCCATGGAGCGCACAACTCAATGAAATCTTTATAATAGATTGGTAGAATACTATTTGCGCTGGAGAAAGAGGAAGAGAAAGTGTTGTCTGAAACTTCTCCTTTTTATTTGTACAGGTAGTCCTCGACTTACAACAGTTCGTTTAGTGACTGTTCAAAGTTACAACGGCACTGAAAAATGTGACTTATGACCATTTTTCACAGTTACTATCTGTGCAGCATTCCCGTGATCATGTGACCAAAATTCAGATGCTTGGCAACTGGTTCATATTTGTGATGGTTGCAATGTCCCGGGGTCATGTGATCACCTTTTGCGACCTTCTGACAAGTAAAGTTAATGGGGAAGCCAGGTTTATTTAACAACTGGGTTACTAACTTATCAACTGCAGCGATTCACTTAACAACTGTGGCAAGAAAAGTCATAAAATGGGGCAAAACTCACTTAACAAATGACTCACTTAACAACAGAAATTTGGGCTCAATTGTGGTTGTAAGTTGAGGACTACCTGTACCCTGTCTGTATCTGGTAAGGTATTGAAAAGCTGCTCTTAAGGGTTAGAAAGTTAGATTCTGGGAAATCCATGAAATGATGACAGGAAAATGTAGGAGAAAGAGAAACTGATAATGATTGCTTAATTTTCATTTCTACATTGGGTACACTTTGATAGTTTAGGTAGCTCATATGAATGGAATAAAACTTTTCATTCATAGAAAGGCTAATCTGGATTTACTCTCTTAATATTAATAATTTGTGTCTACTTTTCACACATGAGTAAGTGCCATCATCTAATTTCTAGACTTCAATTACATTCACTGAAACTGACTGACCAGTTTTGAGAACAAGAAACAGATGCCTGTTTGCACAAAATGGCATGAATGCATATAGAAGCTCATTAAAGCATGTCTGAATGAGCATTACCAAACTTAAGGTGTATGACTTGATTTTTAAAGTAGTTTTACAACTGGCTTAATTAGTAATTAATACACACACACACACACACACACACACACACACACACACACACACACACACACACACACACACAGTTTTGCCAGGAACAATCAATATTGTTTTTGACCTCAGTTTAAAAATGTCTACTTCACATTAACAGCAAACTTAAATAGGTTTTCCTAGGGGATGAGTTGCTCAGTGCATCTTCTTAGTGTCATATGTAAAAAGGTCTTTAGTTTTAATTACTGGATTTTTATTTTTCATCCCAACTCTAAACATTTGAAACAAATGACCAAATGGACACACACAGCACTGGTCTTTCTCCCTTATTCTCTAAAGTACTATCCACTCATCCTTTTAGCAATAGAAAACAATACCAGTATAACATTTGCTGTCCATGTTATCAATTCCTATCCTGTCTCCACTGAGTGTGTTCTGAGTCACTATTGAAAGCTGCCTTATTTGTGAGTGTGGAATTTGTTATAGGTGATTAGCTTTTTCTTCTGGCTCTGATCTCCTTTCTTTTCAGCATTTTATCAGCCATCGCCCACTCCCCATTTGGATGTCCTCCAACTTAAAAATAATATAAAATGTTAGAAGTAATAAATAAAATAAATAAATATAAAATAATATGAAACACACATAAAGACACCAGGCCAGAAATTGTCCCAGAGTGGAGACAGGAAGACAGTTGGCTGTATAACTAGCTTGATCCTAGAATCAAAAAGCTGAAACTGACTACCGTGTTTCCCTGAAAATAAGACCGGGTCTTATATTAATTTTTGCTCCAAAAGACGCATTAGGGCTTATTTTTCTGGTTAGGACTTATTTTGGGGGACATATAGTACTAAAATGCATCCATCTGGCTGACGATCTTAACTGGGGCTTATTTTGGGGGTAGGGCTTATATTACAAGCATCCAGAAAAATCATGCTAGGGCTTATTTTCCGGTTGGGTCTTGTTTTCAGGGAAACACAGTAGCTACTGGGCAACCCCACTCTTTGTTCAGAGAAGGAAAGGAAAACCATTGAGTTTAACAAATGCAGGGAAAGTGACAAATAAGCAACAAAATCCATTTCAACATCTTTGCTTATTCTCTTGCTTATCTCTCTCTGTGTGGCACTTATTCTCACCACATTGTAGTGTCTCTCTGGGCACCACAATGAGGACAAACAGAGCAGCTGCATTTTAAGGTAAAGATACATTTCATAATACTGTTAAAGTGAAGTAATAAAAAAAAAACCTTTCCTTTCTTAAATAAAATAGTGGAAGTCTGCTATCTTCTCTTCTACTTTCTGGGAAGTTGATGTCACAAACAAGGAGTAGGGAGGTGATGGGTATGAAAAGAATCCAGGAAACAAATTACTAATGAAGAGGGTAAACGGGGTAGAAAAATGGCCACCATGAAAACTATATAGTATCCAGAAGCAAGGGAGAAAGCACCTCCCAACACACCCAAAACACACTTCTGATTATACCCACAGCAGGTTAGTTGACTCCACCTCCAAGGTAGTTGGTGGTGAACATAACAGATGTTCTACATCCTGAGCAGAGGTGGGTTCCTCCCGGTTCGGACCGGTTCTCCTGAACCGGTAGTGACCCACTGGTGACGTCACGATGATGTCACCGATCCGGTTCGGTCGGTGCCGGTCCGTGGGCACCGCCATATTTTTTTTGAATTTTTTTAAAAAATTTTTCCTTCTGCGCATGCGCAGAAGCTGAGTTTCTGGCACTGTGCATGTGTCGCCATCTTCTTTTCAGCATTTTTTTAAATTTAATTTTTATTTTTTTGGACTGTGCATGCGTGCGCGTGTGCGAAGTGCACCCATGCGGCGCGCCCACACAGCGCGCCCATGCAGCATGCCCATGCAGTGCGGGAGGAAGCGAACTGGCAGCGAGGTAAGTTAGAACCCATCCCTGATCCTGAGGTTATTACTGGATAGTATCAGAATGAGAAGAGGTGACTGTGTTATACCAGTACTGTTGCTTTCTCACTCAGTGATGGGGACAGGATTAGGGCAACACTATGAGGATAATGTTAGAACCTCACATTTTCAGGTCACAGTTGTGTCATATATTTTCTGAATATTTACCTGTGGATTTTAGAATTATCTGAAGCTCTGCATCATCCAGTAACACATATCCTGACTTGCTGAATTGATTGAGTTTGATGAGTCATCTTATTAAGTAGAGCCCCGGTGATGCAGTGGTTAGAATGCAGTACTGCAAGCTAACTCTGCCCACAGCTGGAGTTCGATCCTGATGGGGCTCAAGGTTGACTCAGCCTTCCATCCTTCTGAGGTTGGTAAAATGAGGACCCAGATTGTTGGGGGCAATATGCCAATAATGCTGACATTGTAAACCACTGAGAGAGTGCTGTGAAGCACTATGAAACGGTATATAAGTGCTATTGCGATTGCTAAGAGCCTGGATACTAAGGCAATCATTTATTTACAATCTAGACCAATTCCAGTTGAGAATCTTGGTGATGAAAGGAAGAGAAAGAGGATTTATAAGGAGCTACTTCTCCCTCTGCAACTGCCTTACGCGGTTTCAAAGCCTCCCCAGCCTTCATGGGAAAATATTCAGGAAGGAACATATCCATGTTCCCTTCTCTGCTGATACAGGCATCCTGTGGGTGGAACACTACTCAGGGGATGCTCCTGCCAATAGAACCTGTTGCCCCCAATGGTTTCCTCGAAGTGCCATTGTTAATCTATTAATATGGGAGTGCAGTTGAGAACTAAGGTTTCTTAGATTAGAGATGTCAACAACCAATAGTTCCCAGGCTTCAAAGCTGAGAAGCAGAAGACAAAAACTGTTAAACCTTAGAAAGATTAGAGAAAGGAATGCTAAAATTTTATCTGCAATGAGTAAAAAGAGGGAATGCATTGTTTTAGTCACCTTCTTCCTCACATGCAACAAATATTTTTTTTTAATCTAAATGTGCCATGTTGTATGTTGGAGGGCATTAAGTGAGATATTGAGCCTAGAATCTAGCCAAACCATGCAAAGTTGAACATGCATGAAATTCTGCTGAGATGTTGCCAAGGAGCTTGACAATTAAGTAGATAAGAAAGTGAGTAAACTGTGTTTCTGAAATTATATTCCAATAATAAATTGAGCTCTTCAGGATAGGAATTAACATAAAGTAGGGAAGATTATAGATTTGGGAATAATCCATTGTCTTCCCTTTTAATATTCAGATCTATTGAACTTTCAATTTTTTCCCCAAAGTATTGTATTTCTTGACTAGAGTGCCTGAGCTTTGATTGGGGTGTTAAAATTAGGACTTGGGTATTATCTAGGTTCCAATTACTAGCTGGTAACTTTTATCACTTCCAAGTGCCACTGATTTTTATATTAATATGTCCTATTTTCTCACAAGCTTGGCTGTTAATGAAAACTTTCCAACTTGTTCTCTCCCAAATTAGGAGCAATTTCAAAGAGATAGAGAGACATGGCTTAGGCATTAATTACATTCCCTAACATTATGGTGGGCTTATGAGCAACCCTATAAATCCCCAGCTGCTGAGTTTAAACTAAAATCAATCTGAACTGAAGAGCTATCTCCTTCTGCTTCACTGCAGGCCAATAACTGTACATTTCTTTTAGTTGAAGAAACACAGGCAAGAATACAAACTATATATGGTGATGTCTCTAGAAAAACTGTAAACATTTCCAGAGCTCAAAAAGACATCAATTCCTCCTCCCTCGATTTCACCATTATTTCATTTATCATTATATATTTTAAAAAGCCAAGAATACAAGATTTAAATGGAGAACTCTAGGCCCGTGATGGCGAACCTATGGCATGCTTGCCACAGGTGGCATGCGGAGCCATATCTGAGGGCACGCGAGGCGTTGCCCTATGTCAGCTCCAGTGCACATGCGCGCACTGGCCAGCTGATTTTCAGCCTTGGGGAAGGCCGTTTTCGCCCTCCCCAGGCATCAGGAGGCTTCCCTGAAGCCTGGGAAGGGTGAAAAACGGCCCAACAGGCCTACGAGAAGTTCGGAAATGGACTTCCGGTTTGCCCGTTGGGCCGTTTTTCGCCCTCCGGAGGCTTCAGGAAAGCCTCCTGAAGCATCTGGAGTGTGAAAAACGGCCCAACAGGCAAACTGGAAGTTCAGAACGGACTTCCGGTTTGCCCGTTGGGCCATTTTTTGCCCTCCAGAGGCTTCAGGGAAGTATCCTGAAGCCTCTGGAGTGCGAAAAATGGCCCAATGGGCAAACCGGAAGTTCGGAACAGACTTCCGGTTTGCCCGTTGGGCCGTTTTTCGCACTCCGGAGGCTTCAGGGAAGCCGCCTGAAGCCTTTGGAGGGTGAAAAATGGCCCAACGGGGGGGCCCAATGCGCAGGGATGCACGCATGCGCAGTGCGGCGCATGGGGGGGATTGTGTGTTGGCACATGCGCACGCTCCCATTTTTGGCACGCAAGAAGAAAAAGGTTCGTCATCACTGCTCTAGGCTAAAGCCAGTTAAGACAAAGTTCAGCAGTTTAACATTCCTGTCAAGAAAAAAATTCAAAATTTAAAGAAACAATTTTAGAATGAAATAGGATATTAGCTTATAAAACCTAGTTATTGAACATGAATCTGACTATGTAATTTTTTATATGAACTGAGAAATAAGGATACTGTAGCCTAAATAAGTGGATATAATGATGGAATAAACAATTTGGCTGATTCAGATAGATTTTGATTATTGTTTAGTAATTCCTACGTTACTTAAAGATGGTTAAAATCTCAAAATTAATTAACATCATTAATACTGATTAGGTCACACTAGCAGAAGAGCAGATTACTGATTTTAACCAGAGGTATCTACAATTATCTCTGTGTTGATGCCAAAATAACAACATGCATACAATGACACCATCATGTAAGTGCTGCCATTACATGTCTGTATCCCAGCATCTGATCTAAATCATGGCATTTGTGAGATGTCTTTGTCACACGTCATTTGCTTCTCTTCATTTCCTTCTTCCCTTCCCAATGCCCAGTGTTTTAACAGGGCAGGACAATCACGAGGACTGTTTTGATTTATTTAGTCAGATAAGCTCAAAAAGCAACGTTAGGATAAATATAGATCAACTATCTATCTGGTGTTATTGCAGCTGGTTTGAGTGGATTGTAGAAAAGATGCCTCCCAAACATCATGATATGCTTTTAAAAAAGAGCCATTAAGATTTTGAAAGTTTTTTATGTGTTCCCAGGATAGTATTTTACACTCAGAGGCCCTTTCTTTGGAAATATAATCCTATATCAGCATTGGCACATTTATTTATTTATTTATTAATAAAAGTTGTATGCCGCCCAACTCCCAAAGGACTTGGGGCGGCTCACAACACATGAATAAAAACACCAATAAAAACATAATAAGAACAGATTGAGAATAGCAAAAAAACAGTTGTGGCTACAGAGAAGGCCCTCCCCCGCGGGCCCGCCAGCCGACACTGTTTGGCTGACGGGACCTGAAGAAGGCCGACCCTGTGCGACCTAACTGGTCGTTGGGAGGAGTGTGGGAGAAGGCGGTCACGTAGATAAACTGGTCCTGAGCCATGTGGGGCTTTAAAGGTAACAACCAACACCTTAAACATTATAAGACACATGTGTTGGTTTAAATTTTTTTTGTAAGTATACAGAATATACAACAAACGGTAAGCAACATTTACTAGTCATTTGGAATATTCAATAACTTAGAATAATTACCAAAGTAAACATTTGTAAGGTATTAATTTAGCATGATAATAGGTTCTTGGATTTTGGTAAGGCATGAAGGAAACAAAGACCTATTAGACTGCATCAAAGGTTAGATAGACTGATATGGATTGTGTCATAAATGTATATTATATTAAGTTACCAACATGATGCACATCTAATTCACAAAAGGCATTCCAAAACAATAGTTTAAAACGGGTGTCAAACTGAAGGCCTGCGGGCCACATCCGGTGCTTAGATCTGTCCTGCAGGGCCACCCTGGAAACAGCGAAGGTCCGGCCCGCGGTGCCTCTGCTAGCAAAAATGGAGCTTGGGGGGGGGCATACGTCCCTCTGTTTTTGGATGTTTTCTCCTGCAGCCGTCTGCCAATGAAAACGGACCACCCTCAAGCTCCGTTTTTGCTGGCAGAGGGCTGCAGGAAGCTGTTGTGGTAAAAATCGGAGCTCGCGAGGGCCACGTGCAGCCCCAAGCTCCATTTTCGCTGGCAGAGGGCTGCAGGAGGCCGTCCCGGCCAAAAACAGAGCTCATGAGGGCTGTGCGTGGTCCTCCCAAGCTCCGTTTTTGCTGGCAGAGGGCTGCAGGAAGCCGTCCCGGCCAAAAACAGAGCTCATGAGGGCTGTGCGCAGTCCTCCCAAGCTCCGTTTTTGCTGGCAGAGGGCTGCAGGAGGCCGTCCCGGCCAAAAACAGAGCTCATGAGGGCGGTGCGCGTGGCAGAGCACTCCCGTTTTTGCTGGCAGAGGGCTGCAGGAGGCCGTCCCGGCCAAAAACAGAGCTCATGAGGGCTGTGCGCGGTCCTCCCAAGCTCCATTTTTGCTGGCAGAGGGCTGCAGGAGGCCGTCCCGGCCAAAAACAGAGCTCATGAGGGCTGTGCGCGGTCCTCCCAAGCTCCGTTTTTGCTGGCAGAGGGTTGCAGGAGGCTGTCGCAGCCGAAAACAGAGCTCGGGAGCCTGTTTTTGCTGGCAGAGCACTCGGACCTGCCGCCACAGGTGCCCCCAACACGAGTGACGTCAAGGTGGCCATGCCCACACTGGCCACCCCCACCCCATCCCCCCTGAGGTCAAACACAACCCTGATGCGGTCCTCAATGAAATAGAGTTTGACACCCCTGGTTTAAAAGATACTCGGTGTTTAAAATAATCAGTGAGAACATCACCATCATTTTTTACTCATATGAGAACAATGAAAACTCACCTGAGAACCAAGAAATCTTAATAAAACAATGATCTCATCTAAGATCTTGCCTGATTTATGCAATGTTTATTTTTATTTTTGTGCCCACCCCATTTGTAAAATTCTTAAATTGTGCCTTGCGGCAGAAATGTTTGCTGACTTTAAGTTTATTTCCTTAATATTGCTTTCTAAGGGAACAATTCTAATACACTTATCTGGGAACAAGTCCAATTGAAAGTACTGTCACTTTGAGAGCAGACATACACATGATAGTATTTTAAGAGAATCAGGGTTATCTAAATAAAACCCAACTATAGTTAGCTATAGTTTCTAGGGAACATAGAACAGATCTGTTTGCAAGCCAAGCCTGTTGAAAAACTTTTAGTTCTGAAATATAATTAATTGAAGTTCAGTGGTTTAAATTCAGGTGTAAATATATTGATAATAAAGCTACTTAAATTAAAAAAAATCATAATTCGGTCATGTTTCAATGGGTGTAGTCTATTGTGGATCCAATACAATGTCTTTAGGATTAACCAGCTATTCTGCTTTAACTTACTTCTATACTGCCTTTAGACTGGGACTAAAAACACTAGAAATTATTTATCAAGTGTGCAAAAACTGTATGTCTGTATTCATAGCATTTTAGAAGCAGCCTACATTTATTTTTATCACATGCAGTCATCCGAAATGTCATGTACAGGGCTGATGATCAAAAAGTTCTTCCACACCATCTTAAAATGGACATGCCTTAAAACTGATTCTATACATATGCATAGGTGAACACAGTTCCTTTCTGCTATTCATTAAGGGAGCCCCTGTTTCTTAACAAGCCGGAAAAAGATGTGGCTGCTTTAAGAATGTGATTCAATTAATGTGACTCTTAAAGCAGCCACATACCATATATTCAATTGTCCCACTTATAGGCTTAGTTATATGTTTGTTGCACCTTAACAAGATTGTTTTGTTTCCTCTAAAGCACGGGTGTCAAACTCGATTGTGTCACATGACATATCGTGATGTATCGTGACATTTTTTGCCTTTGTGGAGCCAGGGTGGGCGTGGCCTATTTGGGCTGCCAGTTTGACTGGCCTGCAAAAGGGTTTCGAGAAGGCATATGTTCAGATAATTGGATATGAATAGCATTATCAAATTCCACTGATTTTGCAAATTTTTCCTATACCAGGCCTGCCACCCAGAATGTAAAGAATTATCTAAATTAGGCAACCACTAGTTCAGATGTAGCCTGGCTCAGTCTTCCTAGTGTTTTCCCATCAGTGTTGCTGATAGTTCTACAGGTTTGCCCCTGATCTTCCCAGGGTCCTCCTACATACCAACTCAACCCCTGGTCTTCCTGGCATCATCCCACGACTGCTGTTAATCTTCTTGGTGGCTCTCCCGTTTATTTCTACACTTTTAATTATATGCACAACAATGGTAAAAATGATATGTTTTATTCAATTTACTGGAAATGACAAAAGAAGGGCTGTGACGTAGGAAAAAAACTCACAGTTCAGATGAATCAGATTGAAATGGCTAGAAAATCATCCTCCTACCAGCAGGATGAGAGAAATGGCAGGGTCCTACAATTTAGCTGGGCCAATTATTTTCTGCCTGACTGTACATGCTGAAATAGCAGTGGCATGGAGGAGAGCGTTAGGCACATGTAATATATTTACACTACATTGTGCCATTAACATGTATGTATCACACACATGTGGCCTATATGTACTGCTGTGAAGTGTTATTGGCTGTTTGCATTAAGTATGTCATGTAGCAAAGCCAAGATGCCACTAAAAGAGGAGGTATCACCAAGATCATTCTGCCTGTCTGTTATGTTCTAACTGTTTAAACTGTGTTGCATGGTTCCAACCAGGTCCAGCGTTTGAGCGGGAAAAAGCTCAAACGCTATTGGCTGGTCTGTCTGACAGCTCCCTATAAAAGGGCAAGCTGTCAGACTGCTCTTTGCTGGTTGCTGATACAAGAGCTGAAATAAAGAACTGCTTGGAAGTCTGTCTCCTGTCATCTCTACCCACTATCCAACAGTGGCGACGAGGGCTTGGGCCAGGAGAACTGTGACTAGCTTCTTCAGCACTTTCAACCAGCCAGGCAGACAAGCTCAAACGCTATTGGCTGGTCTGTCTGACAGCTCCCTATAAAAGGGCAAGCTGTCAGACTGCTCTTTGCTGGTTGCTGATACAAGAGCTGAAATAAAGAACTGCTTGGAAGTCTGTCTCCTGTCATCTCTACCCACTATCCAACAGTGGCGACGAGGGCTTGGGCCAGGAGAACTGTGACTAGCTTCTTCAGCACTTTCAACCAGCCAGGCAGACATCTGCCTGCC
>QLTV01012194.1:2540615-2554692 GCA_003457575.1 Thermophis baileyi
TAACACCTTACTTTCCTCCCCTAGCTAACTCAAGCCCGGGTGTCTCGGAAGGCCTACCTGTGGAAGCCGAGAGCCAGCGATGTCCTCCCTTCGAACCGGTCCCTTCGGCCGTGGAGGCCACACCCAGTACCTTCCAGGAGCTTCCATGCTCGAGCCCCGGAGCGGCAGCAGACCTGTCTGCACAGGCCGCTGCCTCACCACCAACTGAATTGCGCAGGTCTAGTAGGGCTCCAAAACGCCCCGCCTACCTGCGTGAGTACGTATGCTGGACAGCTCCATCCAGGAGGGGAGGGGTGTTATGTTCTAACTGTTTAAACTGTGTTGCATGGTTCCAACCAGGTCCAGCGTTTGAGCGGGAAAAAGCTCAAACGCTATTGGCTGGTCTGTCTGACAGCTCCCTATAAAAGGGCAAGCTGTCAGACTGCTCTTTGCTGGTTGCTGATACAAGAGCTGAAATAAAGAACTGCTTGGAAGTCTGTCTCCTGTCATCTCTACCCACTATCCAACACTGTCCATTTTAAACCTAAAAGTGGACTTGAGTAGAAAATGATCTGATGGCGATTTAGGATTTTCCACAGGGAGTTATGGTTCATACATCTTCTATTGGCTTTGATGCTCTGATGTCACATAGATATATGGATGAGAAGAACTCATATTTTGAATTCTAAGTTCCACGAGCAATGTTTGATTAAATAAACGATAAGACTATTTCCCACCAGGTTCTAGCTTTTAAAAGTTGTATTTATGAACCACACTGAGTGTTTTGGAACTTTTCAACTAATACAAATTGGCATTTGTTATTTGCAATGTACTGAATGTTGAAAGGAGGACTTAAAGATGGGATTTTTCTGTTAGGGTATGTGTGTTGTAAGAGAAGCAAGAAATTGAGAGAGAATGGGGCGTTTTGCAAGGGATCTCCTGCCTTTTCATTTCTATGACACACATTAACCGCAACACAGGAGTTCCAAGAGAATTGTCTTGTTCCCTTGTCTCTGGGAGCCCATGTAGGGCTCTTTAATTGCCACATTTTCAACCCAATCTAATGGTAGGGATGTCTTAGTAATTACCTTAATGAGATAACACCTTCCTTTCCCTCAACCTACTCATTATCACGCTTCTTGTTCAGATTCCAGCTACAAAGAACTATACATGTAAGGGTAAAAAGAAAAAGAAAAAAAAAGAAAGGATAGGAGGAGGAGTTTGAAACTTGGTTTTTGGTCTCATCCTGCAATTTAATTGATGTATATTTCCAATTTAAGGGGAGGGGAAAGACATCCTCTCATATCAAAGAAACGTTTGAAAAGAGTAAGCCTAAACATCTGGGCACCCTTAATTATTCGTGGTTGGCTTCACTTAGTTTGACCTGTAGTGATGCAAAGGTGCCAAAGTGATGAATTTTAAGATGTTGGGCTGTGAAGACGTGCAGCTGCAACACTGATGGATTTATGAAGGGATGGTAACAAGGTTAGCTGCATGTGAAGTGTGAATTAAGATTTTTGCAAAGCGACTGTGATTGCAGACAGGCATAATGTTGTACCCTTGCATGAAATCTTGCTATTATTGTAGAGTGGTCAGACAGGGTGTGAAATGACTTATTACTTTACTTTTGTTCTTTAATGAAGTTGGCTGCTGTTGTGGAGGAACGGCAGGTAAGACGCTAGAGTGAACGCTCGGAAGCTAAATGGTAAGCAACCACTGATTAAATAATTTGGTACCATTTCTCCCTTCCAATATATTGACTTTAAAGTAAAATTCAGTTGTCTATTGACCTATCTACCTCATATTAACTTCATATTAAGTCTTCTCCCTTAGGTATTAATATGAGAAACGTCCTTTTTTCTTTTCGCCTTTAATGATCTAATTTTGGAGAATACAAATGCAAGGATGACCTGTTGTCAGAGGTGGGTTCCTACCGATTCTAACCGGTTCTTTAGAACCGCTAGTAACTCAGCGATGATGTCACGGAGCCGGTTCTGTCGGTGTCTCCGTGGGCGCCGCCATCTTGGATTTTGCTTCTGAGCAGAAGCTATTTTTTGATTGCTGCAGGGGCACACGTGCACAAAGCGCATGCGCGTGCACGGCGCGACCCTGAGCGAACCGGCAGCAAAAGGATCCAGAACCCACCCCTGCCTGTTGTATAACAGTGATTGGAAACCCAGACATTTTTGTTGGAGCGCAAATCATGAAAAGTGCATCATGATATTACAAAGCAAACTCCTATCTTTACATACTTGTATTCAACATTGAAGTGCATGTATGAAAGGGTAGAGCTTGCATTGTGACCTCAGGATGCACATTTTATTATTTTAGCATTCTGGTTAGGGACAGGTGCCTTTTGTTGGAAGGGAGCAGGATAAGAGCCGAAAATCAGGCAGTGACACAGTGGCTGTCTCCTCTGTCAATGGACTTGCAGTAACATTTAATGATTAGCAACGCAAACTATACTTATGTACTCAGATGAAGCCCTATTGACTTTATTGGAGCTTACAGTATTTGCTCTACTTACTCTGGTCTGGCCTAGTGGTTAAGGCAGGCCCCAAGCTAGAAACCAGGAGGCTGTGAGTTCCAGTCCTGCTTAGGCTTGAAAGTTGGCTGGGTGACTTTGGGCCAGTTGTTCTCCCTCTCAGCCCAGTCTACCTCACAAGGTGGTTGTTGTGAGGAAAATAGAGGAGGAAGAAGTAATAGATATGTTTATCACCTTGAGGTATTGATAAAAAATGATAAAGGCGGGAAAATAAATAAATAAATAATCAATAAATAAATAAATAAATAGATTTGAAGTAGATTATTTCTTGTGGTACATCAGCATGTTATTTCCGTTGTTACACCATTTCAGGTAGGCTTTGTGATTCACAGTGATTTGCATAAAATAATGCCATATGTCTCACCACATAATGGGGATCTTTCAATTTACTGCACTTATTTGTGTGTAGAGTTTTAGCTGGCAGCATAATCCCACTGAATCTCAGAAGTTCATTGATCTGCAGAGTAACTGCAGGCCATTATGTATTTCTTTCATTGTCACACACACACACACACACACACACACACACACACACACACACACACACACCACCCAGGAAAACGTGGGGGGAGGCTGGCTGCTTAGCATACATTTATCACTTGCTTTGCACATGGGCATATTGAAGTACTAATCACCATTTATGATTCAATAAGATACATTATTTTTATGAATATGCACAGCAAGGCAGGATGAATCTCTCTCGATCCCTTCATGAACAAAAGGAATCTTAGCCAACCAATCTGAGAATGCCTCTGCCTGGAACCCTGTGATATACTGTAGTTGTTTCCTGCCCTTTGTTGGATGACGTTCTTTATTTAGTGCAGACAATACACAAATTAAATTATGACACCTTGTCAAAACTGAATTCAGATTCATGGATACTACTGTATACTGGCAATAAAAAGATCCCCGTCAAAATCATGTTTGTCTATATGGGGAATTCTGTTCATAAGATGTTCTGCTGGAAGACACAGGATTCCTTATTGCCTATTTTTCATCTTGTACTACTCAACAATTTGCTCCAAAATTTGAGGCTGCCACAGGAACAATATCGGAACTGACACTAAAGTGACTCAGCAGAAAACACTATTTTGATTGAACTCTGAAAGGCCTTTCTGCATCTTGTATAATGCATAATTAAAAAAACCCTACCAATGACCCTCCTTTATCCACATAGCCTCTGAGACTGAGGTAATAAGGTAACCCATCAAAGTCAAGATTAATTCACATACCCAAATATAAGCTTAGTGGTCAATCATCCTCCTTGCATTGCAAGGTAGTTGTATTAATATGGAATTAAAGTATTATCTATGTTAACTTCTGTCATACAATCTTTGGTACATATTGGGGGTCCCATTGCAGTTTGAGGATAACTAATCTCTTAAAATATTCTCTATAGATTCATTATAACATTTTATAATGTGATGGGGAATAACCAGTAACAGCATATTTGGTTCAACGTTTTTTCTATAAGGGTTATATTACCATTATACTGGAAAAGCAAAAATTAACATTTCTATGGGATGACTTTAGTTTCTAAATAGTCTTTCAACCTAAGGAGATAATATTGGAGAGTTCCATGTATGTATGTCCATGTAAGATTTCTTTGGAGGAAGGGCACATTATAAATAGGATCAATAAAATAACAATAGATCTGAGTACATCTCCTCCAGGGATTCCTCATGAAAGTGGTTATGACTTTTAAAGAAGCCTTTCAAAATAAAGAATATGTGTTTATTTTGGTCAATAAGTATTCTTACTGTAAAAATAATCAGTATATGAGAGCCAGTTTGGTCTTAGCCAGGCACTAGGCTAAGAAATCAGGAGGCTGTGAATTCCAGTTCTGTCCTAGGCATGAACTGGGCAAGTCACTCTAGCTCAGCCCAACTCACCTCACAAGCTTGTTGTTGTGGGTAAAAGAGGAGGAGGAAGAATTATTAGATATGTTTGCCACCTTCAGTTGTTCAAAAAAAATAATAATAAGGGTGGAATATAAATAAAATAAGATAAATAAATCCTCGGGAATTGTAAGAAGATTCAGCAATTGTCCTTTTCTTTTTCTTTTTAAAATGGTAACATTGGCACAAAGTAGATGAATCGAGACAAAGAAATGATCACTCTGGAAGTTGTGCGATGCTTTGCCTCGATTCACAGCAGTCCAGGATTCTGCCTTTGCATTTCCTTGCAACCTGCCTGCCTTCGGCTGCTGGCTATTTGAGAAGCTTCCTTTGTATCTGGCAAAAAGCACTGGTGCGAATGCAATGCAAAGTGTGAGCAGCAAATCTCTGCTTCTTCCATGGAGACTAAGCTCATTATGCTGCAGTCTTCTAAAACATGCCTAACCCCACCAATCCAAGCGCTGGATCTCAAAAGTGCTGAAGAGCATGGACACCCCAATTAGCACTTCCAATGTACTGTTGACATTTCTTGAGGTTGGCCCAACAGGAATAATTAGTTCTGATATATAACATGGAATCATTTTTTTTAAAAAAAAAAAGAATAACAAAACAAAACAAAAAGCAGCAGGAACGCTTGGGTGAAAGCCTAGCTTAGTCTTGCACCTGCTAATGTGGAACCTTACTCTGTTCTTATTGTGTGCTCTGTTGAGGCATAATATTATTAGTGAACTGTGAGACCTATCAACTCTAGATTTATCTTATGTAACCGATAATGGAAAGGATACAATTGAGTTAAATTTGAGGACTAGGTTAGGCCTCAAATTTAATTTCTTGGAGGTTTTTTTTAATGCCCACGACATATCTTCAGCCTTGGAGGGGGTTTCAGGTATTTCTGCTAATTATTATAAAGAAAGGAAGCATTTCAAAATCTCTTTACTTTTAGCAAAGCAGAGCAACAGTTCAGCATCCCCTGTAATAGCTTGCACAAGGTGGTATATATAGGACCACCCATCTTTAACCTGGTGCCCTTCTAAGCCAACATACTGGCAGGGGATTCTGGAATTCTAATCCCAAAATATTGGGAAGACAACAGATGGGAGAATGCTTAACAATGTAATAGAAAACCAATAGGATGCTCTGGGTTATTGATTATGTTCAATTTCCAATAATGTGAAAATAAATGGAATTATGAAAACTCATACATTTTGTTTGTCTCTTAAAAAAATCAGTGTCCTAATAAGTTATCGTGTACAAAACTGATTGATTTAACTGAATTAACTGGAAGGAATTGATTTTTATATATATAGTAGGAAAGTTGCTGAATTGATCTATTTTAGAATTAAATCAGTGTGATTCTTCCAATCAAAGCATCAAATCATATTTAATTTTCTAAATAAGTTTTAACTATTGAATCAGATCAAATCAATAATTGATATCAGATGAGAGACAGTCCAAACATCCATATTAACTTGTTTTGATCTCATACACATTGCTGGCCACTGTTCACATTCCAAATACCTCTAGTGCTTTGTAAAAGCTTCTTTTTCATTTTATTGTGTAATCATCACCAAAATTCTGTAGCTTTTTTGCCAGTATATGAAGAATAAAACTGCTATATTTTGGAGTGGATGATTCACTTGCAAGACTTTTATTCTTCATTCAAATCTCTTATCTGCTTCTATCACATTTGGAAAGGCTGTCTATCTGCTTGAAGGCATTGCTAATTGTCTCACACTGTATTAGTATTTGGATTGTAATTTTCATTCCTTTGGTTTTACCCAATATACTTTTGGACGTAATTTTCCCCCCAGTAAAGTTGTCTTATACTGTAGTTTTCTGGATAGCCAGTTTTAGGAACTATGTAGAGTACGAAGATACCGAGAGGCTAAAGAAAAATCTAGGTATTAGGTTAACTTAGTTCCTGTTGAATGTGTTAAACCTCTGGAAGTTGAGATGGAAAGCAAAAGCAGAAGAGTGTTTTTATTAGAAGAATTTTACTGCTAAACTGTTGATAGGAGACGAGAAAGAACAAAAGAATGAAAAGAAGGAAGGTTGTCTGCAAGGTATGATCAACCATGGCCATCATGACACAATTGAAGGACTATCTATTTTTTTATGCAGATTAAAAACCTCTGAAGGTTTGATCACATTGTCATGGCTGCCTTCTTGCCTTTTTAGGCCATATCCTGAGAATAGCCTTGAGTGAAAATTACATGCCATGGTTGGGTTTTTAGACAGTGGCTAACAAAAATATGGGTGATAGAAGATAAATTGAGCTGGAAGAATGAAGGCTTGGTCCACAGCCCATTGGACTGGACAGGCCATCAAACTAGGAGTTGGGTGGCTCAGGGGCTGTGGACAGTGACCTGGTGGGGAAGTCTGCCACTTTGAAGGGATTGGGCAGGGCGAGGAAACCCCTTCTTCCTGAATTTTAATTGAGAGACATAAAGAGACTGTGTGGAGGTGGGATATAGGCTGTGGGAGGAAAGAAGTCAGTGTGGTAGATTGTGAGAGGGAGAAAATACGTAAATAAAGGGTAGAAAATGGAGATCAGGATATAGCACTGAAAGTAATGGGAAAGCATAGTAAGAGATGGGAGATGGCTATCCCAGTGATTGAATATATACTTTTGATTATAATAAATAATTTTGGGATCCTTCAGAAATGAAAAATAAATTTCTGTGTACGCACTGTATGTGTGTATTCCAAAATCTTTAGATGTAATAGAAGCTTGTCCATTTCGGTAAAATACCTTTCATTCTATTAAATGGGAATACCTAGTGAACCTTGTCTAACTTCAAAAAGCTAAGAATAGTATGACCCTGTTTAGTAATTGAATGGAAAAACATCAACAAATACGATAGTATTGGCTACATCGGGAACTAAAGGAACATCTTGGCAATGTCAAATGTCTTACAAACTGTTGCCAAGAAAATCACCATGAAATCATTGGGTGGTGACTTTGATTTGACTTGACTTAAATATATATTTCACCCGAGCTGTCGTGTTTTATGTCAAACAATAGTGAAGACAAGGAAAAATTTGGAAGAACGATTGCAGGAGGTAGATTTTGCTAAACCCCCATTTTATCAAATGAAAATGATCCAAGGGAAGGATTGCCTTGGCATTGTTCCTTTGATGAGCTTAGGGTCCAATGAAATGGCTGGACCCATTTAAACAACAAAGTTCTACTACCAATCAGCTGACAGCAAAATTGAAGAAGTTGTACAAAAGTGGGTAGTAACTGAGGGAGTTAATAGATCACAGGGACAAAAGCTTCCAAGGAGAAGACTTGAAAGATAAAAAAGCACCAAGGGGGGGGGGTGGGAAGCAGATCTTTTAGGGAAAGGACTGGAAGTCACTATCAAAATCAGGAGAGTGAGTGGGAAGCATTTTGTTTTGGGGACAAACAAGCTCTCTTGACAGTAATCTGAGCTAGAATCTTAAGACCATGGGTTAGAAGACTTTCTCATATAACCATTAGGAGAGAAGGATTTGCCAAAATCTCTCTAAATCTCTTAAGAAATCTGGCCTATCAAGAGGACTAGGTGAAGCCAGGCTTCAATTAGTGTCTCTGACTATCAGCCAAAAGGGGAAATAAGGGCCAGGGAAAAGCAATTTAATTGTACATGTGGAAGTTGATGCAATTCCATAGAAAGTCAAGGAAGATAATTGGATTTTGCTGTATGGAAGCATTAGCACATTTCTAACCAATCTACATTTGGACTTACCTTCTCTCTCTTCCAAACCCCATTTAGCATTTTGGTTTCTCTAAGCAAGCCAAAACCTGAATATACTTTTTCCTGTGTTTTATTTTGGTATTAAGAAAGCTATGGTACTTTGCAGAGTCTTTCCATATCTGTGCTATTCTCTATTGCCACATCCAGTGACAAATCAGCCAGGGGAGAAATAATGTATTTTTTATTCATTTTCCTAAGAGCAAAGGTAGTGGCAGGGTTTTCAAAAGGAAAGGCCTTCTGTTTATAATTAGGATGCGGTCTCTCTGCTAATTTTTCATCTCTCCAACAATTTGACAGAAAGTAGATGGTTAGATCTAGAAGAATTTTTTTTTCCTCTATCTCATATCCTTCCACACTATAGTTGGTTGCCATGTTAAGATTGAGGAGCACCTCTTCTTCCTTGCATTCCCATTCTTCCATACTAGGCAGATGAAAATCTTTTTGCCCCTTCATTTACAGGTAGTCCTTGAGTTACGACCACAATTGAGCCCAAAATTTATGTTGCTAAGTGAAACATTTGTTAAGTGAGTTTGCCCCATTTTACGACTTTTCTTGACACAGTTGTTAAGTGAATCATTTGTTAAGTTAGTAACGTGGTTGTTGAGTGAATCTGGCTTCCCCATTGACTTTGCTTGTCAGAAGGTTGCAAAAGCTGATCACGTGACCTTGGAACACTGCAACCATCATAAATATGAACCAGTTGCCAGGCATCTGGATTTTGATCATGTGACCATAGGAATATTACAATGGCCGTAACTATGAAAAACAGTCATAAGTCACTTTTTTTCAGAGCCGTAACTTTGAACGGTCACTAAATGAACTGTTGTAAGTCAAGGACTATCTGTATTTGAAATATTATATGTTGCTACTTCCATGTTGCAACTCTAGGCAACCTACAAATGGCTGAATACAAGAAAATCCCAACAAAGACACAACATGCAACACATAGACAAAACTGTTGAGACAAACAGCAAGTTATAGAAAAGCCTTCTCTCAGCCAAGATCGAAGTTTATCAATAGCATCTATCCCTTTCTATAATTCTGTGGATTCAAAGCCAAAAACTTAAAGCATGGTAACCCTCTTTTGCGCCCCTTTTGATCTGATGCTTTAGCAGCTAAGGAGCAGTGGACAAAATCCAGAGACAGAAGGAGCTCTGCTGTTTAGAAAATGCCAGGATGGCAAAATGAGTTAAGGTTTTAGAGAGCAAAATCCTATACTAGTTCAGCTTTGCAATCATAATTATTGAAATAATGCTTTTCAGCCAGCAAAAAAGATTCATCTGTGGCTTGAAGGCTATTCCTTTGCATTTTTTATCATGCCATGAACCTGAAAATGAGGATAGCAAAGGAAGGGATATGAAATGATCATTTTTCAGATTGCCAAAAATCACATGGCAATTTTTTTTTTTTTTGTAATTTGCTATCTTTTACTTCAAGATGTTTGGAGAATTAAAACACACAAACAGAGAAAAGTGGCAAAAACTGTGTTGATCTTATGTATTATTTTTCATTGGGGGAGAGACATAAATAAAGAATAAGACCAAACCCACTAAAATAAATTATAATTGAGAGAAGTAATAAATCTAACATGAGAATAAAAATATAATGAGAATACTTTTTTCCTGCATAAATATAAATCCAGTCTGTATTCTAAAAATCCAGTTAATTGGAGAACTACTACAGGAGTAAATCTTAAAAGGCATTCAAGAAATCTCTTTCTACTCAGGGATGACATTCAAATATCACACAAAAGATCTGACAAATGACCCCCTTATATCTTATTTATGCTTATGGGAGAAGATATCATGCAAGACCTCACTCAGAAAAGAAACACAACTAAATTCATAAACCTGTTAAAGGAATGAAGAGGCTCTGACCTTGCACCCAGTCCTACGCTTACAACTTTTCTCACATTTCTGTAGGATATGTCTGCTAACTAACTCCTTGTGGTATCATGTTTTATCATGCCTCACAGGAAATCTTGGTGTGGTTCATTGAAATGTCCAATTTCAAATGCACCTCCATGGCAAGAATGAGAGACACCTGATCTCCAGGGCAAATGCTTTTGAAATCTGCAAGGAAATTTTCTTTTGTCCTCCCTACCCCCCTATAAAACTGAAAAAGTCAATACATGAAAGATGACCATTTTTTCCCCATACGTCTTACTTCTTGCAGTGAGAAGTCTCCAGTAGATTGTACCAATCACAAATATTGAACGGCTGACTGCGGAAAACAATCAGGGTAACATAATGATTTTAAAAATCGACTAAACCAAAGTTGGAGTTTAATTTTTTGCAAAAGGACAAAACTCATGGATGCCAGTAGCAAATGCATCTCCTTGCTTTCAGTTAATATGATCAAGACAGTTCAACAATTTTAAAAGATCAACATGGAGGTACCAAGCTGGCTTCTTGTAAATAAGGATAGCCATTCCCAAAACATCTTTCATCCCAGCTGCCACCTATCAAAAGACAGTTTGAGAACTTTATTCTCTGCAAGAATTGATGTGAAACAGTCTTGTTATTTACTTCTACAAGTAAGGAAGCCTTCAAAAGATAATCCCAGAATGTTAAATGATATAAAAAATATGAACTGGGTGCCCATACAACTATTTCAGTGCTGGCAAGATATGGACCCAGTGACCAACCCCCAATAAAACTTGACCTGTCATTTGAGCTAATTTTGATTTCTGCATACATTTCTAAGGTAGCCCCATATGCAGCATTTATGATTGATTAATGCAGAGTTACCAGAGTGTAAAAAATTCTAGGCAGTGTGGCAGGTGTTATAGTACTACTTGGAAGCATAGTTATTCTATGGGAGAAGGTTTTCAAAAGTGAACTCTAGGATAGACCTGAATTTGCTCTTTCCATTTCAAAACCAAAACAGTTTTATAACTCAGATAGCCCAATTCAAGGTGTTCGTTATTACCTTTAAAGCCCTACATGGCTCAGGGCGAGGTTATCTTCGAGACCGTCTTCTACCACATAGCTCCCAGCGACCGGTAAGATCCCACAGGGTTGGTCTCCTCCGGGTCCCGTCGGCTAAACAGTGCCGGCTGGCGGGCCCACGGGAGAGGGCCTTCTCGGTGGCTGCCCCGACCCTCTGGAACCAGTTACCTCCTGAGATCCGGACTACCCCCACCCTGTTGGCCTTCCGGAAAACGGTGAAGACCTGGCTGTTCCGGCAGGCTTGGGGCCGTTGATCTCGCTATTAAAATCTGGCGAGATCCGGCCAAAAAAAGGTGTGTATGGGTTTTTTAATTGTTGTTGTCGTTTTTAAATTGTTTTTTGTATAATGTATTTTTAATACGTTTTTTTATATTTAATAAGGGTTTTTTTTTGTGTTTCTGCTGTAAGCCGCCCAGAGTCCCTTGGGAGTTGGGCGGCATAGAAATCTATCTATAAATAAAAAAAAATAAAAAAATATTGTATCCTGCTCACAGGAAAATTGGTGTGGATTTACTTCAACAAACTCCAGGAACAACAAATTCAGAGTCACCTGAATCGTAAGATGGGCCGCAAATAAATTTGATAAATAAGTAAATAAAGGAGAAAAAAACAAGAAAAAAAAATCCATTTCTGTTGGTTTGAGACTTGTTTATAAGTATAAATACACTTCTACATTTGGCAACCTGTTGACAACATTAAAAACAAACAAACACCACTGTCTTTGCATTTAGCATACTGTCTGACCGGCGGGGGTGTTGCGGGGGGGGTCGTGCCATTAGAAAGGTTGAGAACCACTGCCATAGGTGATTAACTGTTTGTGAAAGCTGTGTACTATAGTAGTGTAGACTTATAGGTCTATACTTAAATTTTAATTTTGGATATTAGTATTACTTAACAGGCTTTACCTGGTTTGCATTATCTTAATCCCAAATGTGTTATAAATTCTAGACTTATTGACGAGAGGAATAATATTACAATCCCTTAACAATTAGAGATGAAGTCTCATTGCTTCTGAATAAATGTGCGTAAGATTGTGTTGTAAATGAGGTAAATTCATACTTGTGCTGTAAATTTTTTGTACATTCGAAACTAAAAAGGTAAGTTATTGAATTCCATGCTGTTAATAACGTTAGGTCTTGTTCTGCTGATGTTTTTCAGTAAATAAATTGACAAAAGGTGATCCAAACTAAACCAGGCTCATGGCTTAACAAAGAGGAATGGTTTACTACTTTGGCCCATTCTTTCTCTGATTGGAATTATGGTCCCTTGAACATGGAGCCAGTTTGGTCCAGTGGTTAAGGCATCAGGCTAGAAACTGGGAACCTGTGAGTTCTAGTCTTGCCTTCGGCATGAAAACTCGTTGGGTGACTTTAGGGCAGTCTAAGCCCAGCCCACCTCACAGGATTGTTGTCCTGAGGAATACGAGGAGGAAGCAATATTATGTGTGTTTATCACCTTGGATTATTTATAAAAATAACAAAGGTGGAATAAAAATAAATAAATACCCTCTGTAGCGGGAAGAAATTGTTTACTGCCTTCAGGATTTATAAAGCTGCCTGGACAGAGTGTCCAGGATTCAGTTTGCTTACTTACAGTAGGAATAGAGGAATAGTTAATTCATGATCACGAGAAAACAAAATGACAGTAAACAGTATCCAAATATAGCAGCCTTCAGATTCCTGCCTTCACGAAGACTCTTGTCATCAACGAACACTATCTGCAAAATGATGGTGAGCTTAAATGATATATAGCCTCCCATCCTCTGAGCCCTTCCAGCAAAAGCATTTCCTACCACATGGATTGCTTTCTTGTGCACATAATCTGAGATGGTTACCAAATCTTGCCAATGAATGACAAATCTACATACACGTCATGTCAGCTAGCAAGATTTTGCAGACTTAATTGCTTTGGCTTCGGGCATTCTGTATCAAAATGGAGTGTTTTATGTCCTGCATGTTGCTCCTGTTTTTTTTTTTTACAACAGTTAAATAATTCTGTAATTTGCCTGTTTTCTTTCTAATGCATTGTCCATTAAGTCATTTAATAATTTATGTTATAAAACTCACCACACAACCTTAAATAGCACATGGAGACTGCTCTAGTTGTTATGTCTAGAATCAACAATAGCATCAAAATACTTTCATACCAAGCTAGGATCTTTCTTTTCCTTTTTGGCCAGTGGGGTGGGTTGAGACAGGAATGGGTACTTATTGAGTTTGGTATTTAGCGGCAAGGGCCCTGTTAGGGAAGAATTTGGGGCACATGTCCGGGGCCCCACTCAATAAGATGAACAGAAGAATATCTATCACAGTAGGACTTGCTTACTACAATTAGACTAAGTGAAATAATATGTGCGCTCTTCTATAGATTCCCCCCCCCTTTAAAACCAGAATTTACAATTACTTAATTATTGCCATTATTCTGCAATTTATTTTGAATAGAATTTGCCAAGACTGGTTTTCTTTTCAATGTAATCGGGGCCTCTGTCACTGCAGTCTTTCCTTCTTTTACTCCCTTCCCTATAGCTCTTGCAATGTACCTAGCTCAAGAGAGGAATTACAAGTTACAAAAATTCATAGGGTATGGACCAGGGGTGAAATGTGAAATGTTTCCCTACAGGTTCTGTGGGCGTGGCTTATTTTGTGGGCGTGGCTTGGAGGTCAGGTGGGTGTGGCTTCAGGTGGCATGGCCATGTGGTCATGTGACTGGGTGGGCGTGGCCAGGCTGTCATGTGACTGGGTGGGTGCGGCCAATTTAGCAGTCCATTTTGCCAGGGAGCAGGGGGTTGGACTAGATGACCTCTGAGGTCCCTTCCAGCCTTTGCTGTGCTGTTTCAAAGCATCCTCTGAAGCTGTGTCTAATGCCAGCCAGGTTTGTGGTCCTCCCTCCCTCCCTCCCTCCTTTCTTTATTTCTTTCTTTTTCTTTCTTTTGTGGGAAGCAAGCCCCCCCCCAAAAACAAAATT
>QLTV01012194.1:2580448-2597994 GCA_003457575.1 Thermophis baileyi
ATACTTAGTGTCCTTTTTAAAGGTCTCTGCTGGGGTTGCAAGCAAGATGCCTGATCATGTCATCTCCCGGCACTCAAACCTGTAAAAAACCACTGTCATGCAGTCTCCTCATGAGAAACAGCCATTGGAGCATATATCGGTGTAATGTCTTAATAGCTAGCCATCAACACCCTAATTAACAACTAAAAGCCACACAGAAGCAAGCACCATATAAATACAATGTGTAGAACAGCCCCATACACATATTATGGAGAGAGAGAAGTTTCCTGATGAAGGGTTCTAGTATGAGCCCGAAAGCTTGGAAAAATAAACCTTTGGTCCCAGTGACCAACTCAGATTGGATCCTGCAACGTTTCCCTGGGTCACGTATATTTGCCTTCATTTGCGGGTGGTCTCCCACCCTCTCCTTATCTGGAGAAATTCCAAGGAACTGATCTACTCACCAGTTCCTTGATCTTTGCTACAAGTCAGCAGCAGCTCTTTTGCAGAACTGTCTTCAATTCACCATACCTTTCTTGGAAGTCCAGAACCAAAATGGATGTAAAAACATCCAGTATCTCAAAACACGTTCACCCTTTTTCTTTCTGAAATCTATCTTGAAATGTTTATTTATGTTTCAAAGTTATACAATTGCACATCACACAAACATGATTCTGGGGAGCATACAAAAAAAAAACAGTTAAAAAGTAAGTCTAAAACAATTACTAAAAACAATTAAACATTAATATAAATAAGACCACAGGAGAATGTACCAACATCCTACACACTATATAACCATCTCACAGGCTCCCTGTTTTCATGAGTTCCGTAAGCCTTCTTGAAAATCATGTTTTAAGAGATTTCCAGAAGGCCAGTAGGATCAGGGTTAATTTTACCTTTAGGGGGACTAATGTTCCAGAGGGCAGGCTCCATAGCAGAAAAAGGCTGGATCTTGTCAGATGGAAGTCTTACTAGACCTGGTGGGATGGGTATATGGACCCAGGGGTAGGTTCCAACTTACCTTGCTGCCGGTTCGCTTCCTCCCGTGCTGCGTGGCCGTGCCTCGTGGGCGCGCGCGCCCATGTGCAGTGCAAAAAAAAAAGCTGAAAACGAGATGGCAACGCATGTGCAGTGCTGGAAACTCGGCTTCTGCACATGCGCAGAAGAAAATAAATAAATAAAAAAAAATAAAAAAAATTAAAAAAAAATTCAAAAAAAAGATGGCGGCGCCCAGGGACCGGCACTGACTGAACCGGATCTGTGACGTCACTGTGACATTACCAGCGGGTCGCTACCGGTTCGGGCGAACCGGTCCGAACCGGGAGGAACCCACCTCTGTATGGACCCCAATAGAGCTTATAACATGGGTATAATTATAACTGTTTTGGAAGCATATAACAATATAATAATAACATTTTGACCAGTATATGCAAGAGTGAAGAAAACATCACCCAAATTATCCTTTTCCAGATGGTTAAAGCATGATTACTGTACTGAATACAGTGAACTCTCTCATGCCTAGAATATAGGAAATAAAAATAAAAACTACTCAATCTACTCAAAAGGAATATAAATATTGTAAAAGGGAAATTGTGCATGTCAAAGTTGCCATACCTATTCATAAATCCAACTGAATGAACTTGAAACTGCAGAGAGCACCTGGATTACAATAGCAATAGCAATAGCACTTAGACTTATATACCGCTTTACAGTGCTTTACAGCCCTCTCTAAGCAGTTTACAGAGTTAGCATATTGCCCCCAACAATCTGGGTCCTCATTTTACCCACCTCGGAAGGATGGAAGGCTGAGTCAACCTTGAGCCGGTGAGATTTGAACCGCCGAACTGCAGCTGGCAGTCAGCTGAAGTAGCCTGCAGTACTGCACTCTAACCACTGCGCCACCTCGGCTCAATGTAGTAGAACAAATAAAAGCTATGTTGTTTTTGATGTTTATTATCACTCACCAATGCTAGAAAATATGAATGATGCTTTTCAACAGAAACTGTATTTTTTTTCCAAACAGTTATGGCATATGTTGGAAGACAAATAGTATAAAATGCTCAATTCTTCAGATAAAGTTCTGGGGAATTCAAGCAAATTCCATTTTTTTTTTCTCATACACCCTAACTGTTTCAAGGGTGATCCAAAAGCTTTGTGAAGGTAATTTGTTGGAGAAGGAAGAAGTTAGTATTCCATATCTTCTGGATATGGAATATTACCCTATAAAGTTTATTTCATTTTTTTGAATAAATAATTTCTTTAGTGGACTGGGGGAATGTAGTAGATGCAACATATCATGAGTCCAGTGATATATTTGTCAAAGTATCTCATGACATTCTAATTAGAAAAATAGTTACAATAAGTATGGGCTGAAATGAATGATAATTAAATGAATATATAACTGGCTAAAAAAGCATACTTCAATTATACTCGTGAATAATTTTCATTAAACTGGGGTTACATATAAAATGGGGTCCTACAAAGTTCAATCCTCTGCCTCGTACTATTCATCATTTTTATTAATGACTTGGATGAACATTGATAGAATGCTTATCCGATTTGCAGGTGCCAAAAAAAGTGTGCCCTAGAAGAGAGAAACAATAAAAATATCTTACGAGTTTGGAAAAAAAAAACTTTACTTAGCAAAGTGAAACCAAATGTATATGGAATGCAGGATGCAGCAAATCACAAAATAAAAATAAAAATGCACCAGCAGTTGATTATTAACTCAATATGAAAAGCAATGTGATATGGCTGCAAACAATGAAAATTCAATTTTAGGTTAAATCAAGATAAAGAGTATCCAAATTACAGGAAATAATAATTAGACACCACTTCAAGAACTCTGTCTAATTCTGGGCAACATACTTAAAAAGAAATTCAGAAACTGGAAACGTTCAGAGAAGGAGATAGATCATTATTATTTATTTTTTTAGAAATTCCAAATTTTGTAAATGATGCAATTACATAAAGCCCATGGAGATCATTAAATTTACATAAGAAACATGTCAGGCAGAACAAGTAGAAGAATTTACAATTATCAATCTTCAGGAATTATAGTTTTTTAAAAATAATAATGTCCAGTCTTCCTTAACTCTGAAAGAAAAAATTCAGTCAGTCTATGCACTGTTGTTTTGTACTGTTGAAAGAGTTTGTAATAAAACCTTACATGTCATCCTGTCATGGATTTCTACTTTTCTAGGATTAATAAAGTTGCATCATACTTGCTGAAATTCATTGTTGCTGTGGTTGGTTACACAATTTGTATACAAACACTGCACACAAACACTGCACACAAACTGAGGGCCGAATAATTATTTTGCATGAATTGTAAAAGCTGAAAGTGTTTGATATATTTAACTGCTGGTGTTATTTTAACTATCTGTTATTTTTACTAAAAGAATTCTTCATCTTACTTTGTATCAGAATATTGCTTTGGGGAGGGAGGGAGCTGTTTCCTAAGGAAAAAAAAAAGTGATTTGTAGGTCAAAAAATTGCAATGTTTTTCCAGAAGTTCATATTTTGGATTTGTATTGTTGTATACATAGAGCCGGATTCTCTGGTTTCTTTAATAGTAGCCTGCTTACTACCTATATATTTATTCATTTATATTGAGCAACTCTATCAATGTGCCACAGTGATAGTTGAGAAGGGCACATAATTGTAATTTGTTCCCTTCCCCTTTTCAGAAAATCTGTCCTAAAGAGATTTAGGGTTAGCAGGATTGATAAGGGCCAACATAAGAGCTTTTTCTTTGATGTGTATTATAACAGCAGGCAAAACAAAACAAAACAACACAGAGACCCTGGTTATCCTAGAGAGCAGAGCACTACACTCCGTAGTACTCAGTTCTTTGGGACTGATTATGGCCTATTGAGGCAGAAAACTTGTTCGAGTTCAAACTCTTTGAATTCCTTGTTCCCTCAATAGTGTGTCCGAAAAAGAGCATTCAATGGCTCATGTAGCAAAATCACCGCCAGCCTAAATTGTTCCTATTTCTCTTTTGCATATGGCGGGCCAGAAAACTTTCAACACTCCTCGGTAGCCCCATCAGGCTTTGATATGGGTAACACTGCCATAACAGCCTGCATTAGAGAACTTATATTTTATTCTTCTTTTCAGTGTACATAAAAATCCCAGCTTAGTCCTTTTTTGTCTTTTCGATCCTTTGAACTCTTTCAGGCGATTTCTCAAGACTTTCTGTGCTTTGACGGTGCTGTGCATTCACTGTAAAAGCAGTCAAAGCCGTAATGCGGCCACAAGCAAAACTGTGAGTGTCTTAAGGAGAGACCACACAACTCCAGCGAGCATTTGCATATTTTAGCAACTCAAGCCAGTGTGAGTCTAAAATTAAAAGAGGACCCCACCTCCTTGATCAGATGGCTTTAATTAAATAACTCTGCCCCTGTCCGGTTTTAAGCAAGGCCATTCTCCTACCTGTCTCAAAATGCTGGATTTTCAAGGGCATTATAAACCCTGTCATGACATTACCCTGAGAATATGTTTGCACTGCAAAAGAGAGATTGAAGTATAAAGTGCTGATTCAGACACAAAAGTAGACACCCTGAAGTAGCCAACCTTAGGCTCAAAGGGAGCAAGGCCAAAGACGGACTGCTCAGTTCATTTTCCACCTCAGTAGCTGGGGTAATCCAGCCTAGCCAGCTGCTAACAAGATTGGGTCTGAAGTTTACCTCCACAATGAGATAATCAGATTACTAGCCACAAAGATCAAATAATGACCCAGCTTTAGAGCAAGTTCAGTAGGCCCTTGATAGCACTGTGTGGTCCTTGAAACTTGATTAAAAAATTAAATGGCTATACTTTGTCTCAATATTTCACATTGGAATTTTAAGTGACTCAATTATTCTTTACAGGCAGAAGTGTCAGACTTTGGATTTTTTTTTTTAAAAAAAATCTCCTTCTCCTGCTCAGTTTATTTATTGATTGATTAAAAAAGAATATAATACAACAGCAATGCAGAAGAGATAGGTGATTGGTAGATTGTGCCTGTTAAGCCCTTGTTCTTTTGAGCTGGGTTTTTAAAGGAAGCAGGCTGAATGTTTAAACTGGTGAGGTTGAAGAATTGTGCTCAACATAATTGCTGGGAAGACGGTTACAAAATAGGATCTGTTTCTCCAAACTCCTTTAAAACAAGTAACCAAATCAAACAAACAAAAATTTGAGCCCATCTCGCTTTTGACCAAATCATGCCAGCATGCTACCACTGGGACTAAAACAGCATTGGTTTCAATGGCAAGCAATGCCATTTGAAAGTTTTTCAGATTTGGCTCCTGTATGATAGCGGTTTCAGAAGTAAAGGGATTATTCTGAGAGGCATACAAATGTGATTGTCTCACAGCAGATGGTGCGCACTGCTTCACCTTTGAGAAAAGTTAATTAAGCCAAGCATATTGTGCCCATAGAGAGGAAAATGTAGATGAATATTAAGCAATCAAACTCGGGGTCTCCTTTTTTCATGCCTCTGCAATGGGACACAGAATCCCATTGAAAAAAGAATTATGTACAGAATCAAATTAATTCACAGCCAACTTTACTCTCTTCCCACGTTTTAACAGGGGTGCACACCAGGCCCTTCAGAAGTTTTGTCCACAATCAATGGGCCACACTGCTGCGTCCACTAAATTAAATGAATCAGTGCAGAAAAATCTCTTGTGAGATATTAAAAGGGTGAAAGACTGTTTAATTCAAATCCTTCCCTAGGCTTTTCACAGTCTCCTTTTAAATGGTACAGTATTAAAAAAAAATATTTTTTTAAAAAAATCTCAGAGCAAATCACTAAACAGACACAATTACCCCCTTGTTAATAAAAATGAACACTTCAGCCGCATTTTCAAAAGCTGGTTTTAGTTTTGGTTTCTGTTTGCTGTTAATTCTGCTAATAGAACATTAAATTGGAATGCAGTAATTGCTGGTGAGGTGTTAGAGTAAAAACAAATCAATTAGCACAGTTAATTGTTCTATATGAATATACAACTTTCCTTGACAAAGAATAAAACATGAATGCTTTCTACTATTGATTTTTAACTGGTTGTTAAAATTAATTGTTGGCTATGAAAGATCGTATTAATTTGTGGTGAAGCCTGGAAGCCAAATGGAGCATCAGTCTTATATCTATTAACCAGACCTTTTTGTTCTAAAATGTAGCTGCTAGTCAAATAGTTGTGGAAGGAGCTATCATTTGACAGAATTTTCTTCTTTTTTAAGTTGCTTGGTGAAGATGTATCTCTTGAAAACTGTCTAAAAGGAACACAAGTGACTTGAAGGCAACTTCCAACCCCCCCCCCCTTATTGCAACACAATGGTTTGATTATAAAGCAGACTGGGGAGACCTGTAGATTCCAGATGCTGCTGTCCTGAAAATAGGGATAAAAAAATAGAATAAAACGCAAATCCTTCTGGGAATGCTTTTCAACTATAAGACTGTGAGCCACTAAAGTGGAATCCCTGACGCAGAAATGGATCTGCACAGGATATCCCAAAGTCTTTCTTCATTCAAAAATTGCATAGAAAAGCTCATATATCTGGGGAGATTCTAGAGGAAGAAATACAATTATCAACAAGATATAAATTTGGAAAATATGTAGGAAAAAAAGGTATATATTTGGGAAAGTTGTGTACACAAGAAACAAATTACTTATGGAATGCTGAATAAAAACATGTGCATATCAAGAAATGCCATTCATTTATTTACTTATTAATCAAATTTGTATCACTGCAATCACCAGATCCTTGATACGTCACAATGCATAAGAGCAAAACCAAGCATTTAAAATCAAACAACCAGAAGCACCAAAACATTTAAAATTGTAACACCATACAACCATAAATAATTGATAAAATATATCAAACTAACAATTTTATAATTGGCTGTCTGGTAGGACTCACGTTTTTAAACATATCCAGAAGGCCAGACCAGTTAGGAATAAGTATATATTAGAGAAAGCTATGTATAAAATTTGAACTTTAGGGAAAATCACATATAATAATGTTGAATTTTTCATTTCAAGAAAAATAATCCACAGAAAACATTTATAGGCTTGTACTTCAGCATATGTTTGGCTAACACACACCAGAGGTGGGTTCCTACCGGTTCTAACCGGTTCTTTAGAACCGTTAGTAAACCAGCAATGACATCACGGAACCGGTTCTTTCGGTGTCTCCATGGGTGCCGCCATCTTGGATTTTGCTTCTGCACATGCACAGAAGTGAATTTTTGCTTCTGTGCATGCGCAGAAGCTATTTTTTGATTGCTGCAGGAGCTCGCACGTGCGCAAGGCGCGACCCTGAGTGAACCGGCAGCAAAAGGATCCAGAACCCACCCCTGACACACACCCTGTTTAGACTAATCCATGAATCCTAACCTGCAACTTCAGAAGTTAGTAGCAAGGTACTATGTTGCCTGGGGCTAATGGCAGGGGTGAAATTCAAAATTTTTCCCTACCGGTTCTGTGGCCGTGGCTTGGTGGACGTGGCAGGGGAAGGATACTGCAAAATCACCATTCCCACCCCACTCCAGGGGAAGGATACTGCAAAATCACTATTCCCTCCACACTCCTGGGGGAAGGATATTGCAAAATTTCCATTCCCACCCCACTCTGGGGCCAGCCAGAGGTGGTATTTGCCGGTTCTCCGAACTGCTCAAAATTTCCGCTACTGGTTCTCCAGAACCTGTCAGAACCTGCTGAATTTCACCCTGGCTAATGGGGTGTTCAGTAATATCTGGAGGACTATGGATTTCCCATTCCTGGCATCCGTATTCAGTATGCTGACCAGAGGTGGGTTCCTCCCGGTTCGCACCGGTTCTATAGAACCAGTAGTAAACTGCTGGTGACGTCATGGAGCCGGTTCTGTCGGTGCCGGTCCGTGGACGCCGCATCTTTTTTGGAGATTTTTTTGGGGGGGGATTTTTTTTTTTTTTGGAATTTTTTGCCATTTTTTTCTTCTGCGCATGCACAGAAGCCAAGTCCCCAGCACTGCGCATGCGCCGCCATCTTGCTTTTGGCTTTTGGGGGGGGATTTTTTGTGGATTTTTGGCACTGCGCATGCAATGCGCGCACAGCCACGCAGCGCAGGAGGAAGTGAACCGGCGGCGAGGTAAGTTAGAACCCACCCCCTGATGCTGACTGGAGAATTCTGAGAGTTGAAGTTCACACAGTTTAAGTTGCTATGTTTGAGAAAGACTGGATTAGAGGAACTGCCTGATTTTCTTTCCATTTACATCAGTGAACTAGTACTTTATTCAAAGAAAAAATGTCACAAAGTGGGAGAGCTCATACTTTACACACGAAAAGGAGTACATAAATGGTTGCTTTTCAGCATTTATGGGCCTCTTGTCATTATTATTAGTTTTTTTTTTTTTTGGAATTTTTTGCTATTTTTTTCTTCTGCGCATGCACAGAAGCCAAGTCCCCAGCACTGCGCATGCGCCGCCATCTTGCTTTTGGCTTTTGGGGGGGGATTTTTTGTGGATTTTTGGCACTGCGCATGCAATGCGCGCACAGCCACGCAGCGCAGGAGGAAGTGAACCGGCGGCGAGGTAAGTTAGAACCCACCCCCTGATGCTGACTGGAGAATTCTGAGAGTTGAAGTTCACACAGTTTAAGTTGCTATGTTTGAGAAAGACTGGATTAGAGGAACTGCCTGATTTTCTTTCCATTTACATCAGTGAACTAGTACTTTATTCAAAGAAAAAATGTCACAAAGTGGGAGAGCTCATACTTTACACACGAAAAGGAGTACATAAATGGTTGCTTTTCAGCATTTATGGGCCTCTTGTCATTATTATTAGCAGTGATCAAGTTTCACCCTCAATTTACTTTAAGTTGGTAACTTTTTAAAAATAATAACAGAAAACAAAAAAAGGATCAAAACAAAAAGATACATACACATATATAAAAAAAAAGTAAAAAAAAAAGTCCTTAAAACAGGGGTGCCCAACCCCCAGGCCACATACTGGCATTGGTCCACAGCCTGACAGGAAACAGGCCACACAACCGAGTGAAGCCCCATCCATGCACAGACGGGATCCATGCCTTGCCAGTCTGCAGAAAAAAACACGCTCCACAGAACCGGTCCCTGCCTTAAAAGATATATTTTTTCTGTTGTATTTTTTACTTAAAGTATACTTTTTTATTACAGCAGTAAACAATTACAATTCTATATATATCTAATGCAAATATTATATAAGTATGTATGTGTGTATATATACACATACATACATACATACATACATACACATATATACACGTACTTGTATATTTATTTGCATAATTATTTCTAATAAAATACTTTATATTATTATTGTGCATTGTTTTAACCTACTGTATTTTGTATAAATGAAATTCATATTTGATTATATTTATCCATACAAAGTCTACGTCGATAGGCAATCTGCTCATAGGTGGCAAGTATAATAAGTCTTCAGTCCACTGAGTAAACAAGGCCATAGGTTTATCTTGCCAATGCTGCAATATCAATTTTTGGGCCATAGTAAGTGCATATAGAAGCCATTTATGTTGTTCTGTTTTTAAATTCCACATTCTAAGTATGCAATTCAAAAGAATATTATTCTCCAAAAATGTTAGCTTTTGTCACACAGTCACATTTATCTGGCCCACTACTTTTCTCCTGAATTATAAATGATAGTATAATAGTAATTATAGGACATTGTAACAACATGTGTTTTAAAGAAGCATTGTTCTTATTACATCTCCAACAAAATTAAATCTACAACTAACCTAATGTCTGTTGCTTGCCTGTTTTTATAAACCCTGCTTGATCATTCTTAATAACAAACAGTATCATGATTCTCTATGATCTTAGCTCTGCTACTTGTACATTTGATCCCTGTCCCTCTCAGGTGGCCTGGATTTTTGTGAAAGGATTTTAAGAAAGTGGTGGAGTAATAGAGAGCCCTGGAGGATACAAATTGTCTTGAGCCTTGGCTGCCTAGGCCTAGTCAGTGGACACAATTCTCACTGGTTCCTCTCAGAGATTACCTGTGGTAGGATTTGAATAGAGAGAACATAACCATTCTTGTCCTGGATTCTTGCCAGCTTTTAGTACTGGCAACCATAGGCTGAGAGCCAGAGGCACACATTTATAATGGTTCTACTCGTTTCTTAGTGGACAGATCTAATTGGTGGTTGCTGGAAGGAATGTTCAAACCCACCATGGTTTATCCCAGGCTTTGTTCTCTCCACAATTCTAATTAATGTTTACACAAAGTTCCTCAGAGAAGCCCTCTTGATTGTGATTTCATGACCACTGTGGCAACAATGGATCTGTCAGATATTCTTGATCTGATTTTTACTTTGGAACAGAACAGATATGAACTGCATATGGATGAACATGAATTTGTCCTTTGCTGTGGTTGGATCACTTTATGTGAACTGTGGACTCCTTAGACCTCTGTTTTATCAGTTTGGTCTGGTCCCTAATGATCCCTAATGAATCCAAATGGTTTCTAAGAGATACTGGACATTTCCCCAAAAATCTGTCAAGCAATTCTGTCTAGTGCTTGGCCTACCTTTGAAACTTGAAGACATCTTTAGCACTGAATAAAATTGGCCCTGCATGATCTTTCTCCAATTAATAAAATTAAAAGTTTTTGATTAGAGCGCTTCTCCATTTACTGCTGGTTTATCAATTTAAAAGGATATCTAATAGCCCCACTTGTGTTTTTCTATGTTTTAATTTGTGGATTTGTGGTTTTTAGTGGGCGTTACCTAATCTGGGGCCAATTCCAAATCTGCCGTGCATTTCCAATATAATGTCAAAAGTCCAATATGTACTGAATGTTAGAAAAGCCACTGCATATTTATAGCAACCACATCATTATTAAATAATGATGACGTTTGATCTTACACTACTTGGCTGCCACCTTTCCTCATGTACAAAGGGTTTTTTTTTCTTTGAAAGAAGATGGTAGCATGGCTTATTGCTGAGAAAACCATGATATATGTAATAGAATATTAACTATGTCTTTGAAATGTAGAAGTTTGGTTTTGTGATGTCTTTACTTGTTTTCCTTCAAGCAACCTTCCAGTGAAAGAAAAGCCCAGGGAACCATAAAATCAAAACTCACAAAATCTGTAGTATTTCCAAGGCCTTTTTAAGTTTTGGTAATAACTGATTATTTTATGCTGAGTGATTTTAAAAAGAGAAGAACATTTAGGTCATTTTAATATGACTAACACCAGAATCTAAATGTCACATCAATGACCTTATCTCTATCTATTTATAGCTTTGCTTTTTAGGTTCAGAACAGAGGTGGAGGACAATTAAAGCCTACAGATAATTCAAAATCCTGCATTGCCAACATGTTAACACTGGTATTTTACATTATATATAAGAATCGATACAATGAAGGACAACTTGCCATGGCCAACTTGCCGCAGGACAAGAATTACACTAATATCAAAGAAATGGTGGAATAGAATCATTAAAGAAAAGGATGCAAAAGAGGGACAGAATGAAATGTGAATGGCAAAAATTAAAATATTTTGTAATTATTAAAAAAATTAAATTGAATTATTGAATTGTCCCATGGTGACTTGGCCATGGTGAGTTGTCCCGCTGTGACTTGGCCGTGGTTGTCCCACTCCGTAATGAAGAACAGCAGGTGAAATGCTTGTCAAATGGACATGTGGATAAAAATAAAAAGGGATATACTGTAGCTGAAATGGGTGGGTGAATCCCTCCTTGACTTCTTTTCTTAGCCAGCTCTGCCCTGCATTTAAGGATCATTCTGGGGGATACCATCCCCCATCCACTGGATGAACCAATGGAAGGGTCAGTGGCCTGACAGGAGATGAGATCTTTTTATGAATATCTCCAACTGGAGAAGCAGATGCGTTTCTTTTGACATCAAAGTAAAGGGTTTCTGCTGTAACCTAAAGAACATATACTCGATACTACCACCATTCCATGTCTTCTTCTTCCCCAAAGCACTATCTGTTTCAGGGTAGAGCAACAAAACTTCTCTAAAGTTGAACATGTTATTTTGTTTTGCAATTATTTGGTTCAGACCCATTGTCCATTTCAATGAGTCTCACATCTACCTTACTTTCTTTTTTTCACCCTTCTCAACTTCCTCAAAGTTTTCCAGACATGTTAGCAAAATAAAAAAAAAATGTTCATACAGGTAGTCCTTGACTTATGACCACAATTGGGACTAGACTTCCATTACTAAGCAATGTGAGTTGAGCCCTATTTTACAACCTTTTTGCTTCGATCATTAAGCAAATCACCATAGACATTAAGCAAATCCAGTTTCCCCCATTGACTTTGCTGGTTGGGATCCCCCTTGGGCCCTTATACTGTAAATGGCAATCCCCCTTGGTTGGCCCTTATAAATAGCAATCATGTGGCTGCTGGATGTTGCAGCCATTGTAAATGTATGCCAATTGCCTGGCAACCAAATTTTGATCACGTAATCATGAGGGTGCTGCAACGGTCATGAATGTGAGGATTGGTCGTAAGTCACTTTTTTCAGTTCAGTCATAACTTCAAAGAGTTGCTATTTGAATGATCATAAGTTGAGGACTACCTATAATCATCAACTGATAGAGGACCCCAGGTTCACTGTCTTATTTTGCATGTAATGTATCCTGGCATGCCTAGCATTAATTGCCATATTCATTCTAATGGTTCTAACTAGTCACTTCAAAGTCACTTAGAACTGAAATCCTTTGGTGCTTAGCCAAGTCTGATTTAATGTGATCCAAAGAGATCTCAAGTGTGTTGCAGCAACTAGTCATATGGAGAAAGCAAGATGTGATTGGTAGACAATAGTAACTTTTTATTTTATCATTTCTTGATATTTTACCATCACTTCATCTGAAGCAAACAGCTGTTTTTGTGGATGGAGAGGATCTTCATTTGCACTTCTATTGTATTGTAAGTCAATTTATTTATTTAGAGTATCTATATGGCTGCCCACTCACTTTCAATGACTCTAGGCGGCTTACAAAAATAAAAAAAATCCAATATACAAAGAGTAAAAACAACAATCCCCCAATTTCATTAGCTGGTCCTCACTATAGCATAATAAAACATAATCACACTTACCCTGGTCATTGAGAAAACTGTGGAATGTTATATGAGCTTAATACTAGCTAGTAAGTAAGATTTCAGATCCATATCCCATGAAATCAGAATAACTTATTTAATGTACTGTATATCACAAACTTTAAAGCAGACGAAATTCATATACAGAATGATATATTTGGTCCATCTGTTTGGCTGACAAACAAGTTTGTAGGGTTTCAAAAAGTTGACTTTCTCTGCATTATTGAAAATCCCCATGTTTGAATTTGGAAGGTTCAGATTGACTGATTGATTTCCTGTCTCTTTCAACTATAGGATTGCCTGCTTTTTCAAATCTGGCACTATCACAATTCTGTGTTTTCTGCCCGTGGCATTTCTATACTCACCACTTTTGCCTGACTTAATTCTTAACTTTTTTTCCTCTAAGGTCTGTTATATATCACTTGGTTCTATTAGTAAGATAGCAAGACACATGCATTTCTGGGCTTTCTGCTCCTCAGTTTCTGGGGAATTCATTCTTTAGGCAGTCTTTTTCTGATAGATAGATAGATAGATAGATAGATAGATAGATAGATAGATAGATAGATAGATAGAAAACAAAGATATTTCTTTTTACTCAAATACCCTGGAGTGGGGAGAGGGAGAGAGGGAAAGAAAGATTTACAGCCTTGACAGACAGACAGACAGACAGACAGACAGACAGACAGACAGACAGACAGACTCACTCACTCACTCACTCACTCACTCACTCACTCACTCACTCACTCACTCACTATGCACCACCAATAGTAGTACCCAGTAGTGGGTTTCACTTACCTTTGCTACCAGTTCAGGAACAGGAGCGCGCAGGCGCGCATGCTTCGTGCACACGCAATGCTTTTGCGCATGCGCAGAGCATTTTTGATGACGTCCGGGTGGGTGGGCGGAGCCTCCCGCCGCTGCTGCTACCAGTTCGCCCGAACCAGTGCGAACCGGTAGCAATCCACCACTGGTAGTACCTCTGTTGACTTTTTTTTGCTCAGGGTCATTGGTCTCCATAAGGTAAACAAGGTGTCCCCAACCTCTAGGCCACAGCCCACTACCAGGCCATGGCCTATTCGGAATTGGGCCACGTGAGTGGGTGGCAGAAGCGCATATGCACAGCTCAACTAGTGCGAGCGGCAGGCTGGGGGGGCAATTGTGTGTGTGTGTGCGCTGGCCCGCTGCTCATGAAAATTGAGTTGCACTTGTGCATGCCGGCCTGCATGGCCCAGTTCCCCCCCCCTAGTTGGGCTGCCAAACCACAAAGGTTGGGGAATTGTAGTAAACAATTTTTCTTAATATAATTCTAATTTCTTTTGTAGAGCTAAAATTCCCAGCCAGACCATATTGACTAGGAATTCTGGAAGTGACTTTCCAACATAGTTGGAGGACAGCAGGCTGGAGAAACCATTGATTTTTTTTTAAATTCAGTCTTCTAGGACAATTAAAAACTTCTATGTGCCATCTATTTTAAACAATAACACTTGTGGTTTTAATAAAAAAAAGAATAAAAGATGACTGCTAGAGTGTTTTCTCTTTCTTTCTTGCTACTCCCCCCATTGTTAATGTTGACAAAGCAAAAAGAAGAAACTAAAGTGTACATATACAATAGAGAGAGGAATCATTTTATAGGCATTCTGTACCCATTGGCAGCTATTGAACTAGCTTGCAAGTTGAAATGCTTTATTTTTTATTTTATTTTAATATGCTTCTCTCTATAATTCTGATCTGTGACTGTAATAAAAATTCTTTTCTTAAAATGCTGCTGGGCATTATGCTATAATAATGCAGAAATCAACAACTTTATTTTTTTCGATTAGCTTTTGGGGCTATGGCTGTTAACAGAGTCATCAGAAGAGACAGATCTGGAATCTTTGCTCCTTTTTCCTCCTCATGTTTGGGTACTTTGCAGAAGATCAGCTGAAAATGGTACCATTGAATTTCAGGGGGGTGATCTTTGGGAGCTCGAAGTGCCTAGCATCCCACAGTTACTCATTGTTACAAAAAATGTACATAGGGAGGGGATCCATGGGACTACCTCTTCCCAATTTCATCTGCCCATCCCACCAGATCCAACAGAATAGATATTTTATGGGTTTTGTTGTCTTGGAAGCTACATTTGGTGAGCCCTAGGCAGTGGATCTTTTCTGCTGTGGCAGCCGCATTGAGGAATCTTCTCCCCACAGAGATGAGGTCAACCTCATTACTCCTGAACTTTCGAAAGTCTCTCAGGATCTGGTTATGCCAACAAGCCTGAGGATCCCAGTTGACAAGTGAATTCATGAGGTTATTCTGATAATATTAATATTTGTCTGTCTATTATTCTCTTTCCCTGTTTTAATTCTGCTTTTATAGTTTTAAATGCTTTTAAAATAATAATTATATGAAGGATTTGGCAATGATTGTTTTATGTATATATATATATTGTTTTATTGTATCATTGTGCACCACCCAGAATCATTTTCCATGAGATAGATGGCTATGTAAATTTGATGAATAAATAAATAAATATATAAATTAACCTTCCATGAACTGCAGGAACTTGAGGTTCTGTAACTAGCATAGCAGGTGTGCAGTCACTGAATATAGGGGGTCCCTCTTTCTGATAACTAGTCCGTGACAGGACTGAAGATACCATATTATTCCTGGGCTCCCAAAGATCACTTGCAGGGGAACAATGGTAGAAAATAGTCTGTCTCCATCATCTGCTCATGTGATGGAAGTACTGGCTGAAGGGGAAAGAACCCAACTACAGAAAATAAAGAGGTATTCTGGCTTAGAATCTGTTCAGGGGAGGAAATATCTAAGATCAAAACTTTGGGTCTATATCTGCTATTCCCCAAGAGAACACAGACAATCTGATGAGATTCTTGTAGTATTGGTGATCAACAATAAAATATTTACCTGGGTTCATCCATGAGTTGCAGCTGACAGCTTGTGAGGATCCCATATGGTTTGATTATGTCAGAAACTGTACCAAGAAGGGCATTGCCCAGATCCTGCAGTGCTAGTCTTAGAGCCAACCTCATAGGAGGGTCAAGGGGGCCAAAGGAGAAAAAAATTGGATCCTGTACATGCCTCTAGCTATTCTTAGGATAGTATAGCCACCATGATTTTGTATGGTGCTGTCTGTTATACCTCCACTCTAAGCTCATGAGGACAAAAATTAGGGGTCAGGAATGTCCTTCCTTTCTCATTTCATATATAAAACCACCTCATTGGTCATTGTGGGATATTGTGATGTGATTGTCTTGCACACAGTTGAAGATATGGCTGTTGAAAATGCAATATTCAATTCAAATTTCAACTTTTTTCAATAATACAAAAAACAAGAACCGCCTGAAGGAAGCATTCAGTAAATGTTACCTTGGAAAGTAATGACATGTGATTTGAGGTCGTACACAATCTATCTCCTTTTCACTTCAGTTTCTTTACAAACCTATCCTGCATTTGTCCTCTCTTTGTATCTGTATAATGATGTAGGTACAGCTACAGGGCTAACCCTTTCAAATTCTTCCCTCCTGTTGTCTTTGGCAAATGTGTCGGCAGATGCTCTGGGGTTACATCAGTGGAAGCTGATGTGACACAGTTGCCGAAGAGAAAAAGACAATATAGTTTTCACATGTGAGCATATTTGAGAGATGCTTGCTTTGATGAGATGCAGTCATAGAGTTTCGGCACTTGAATCTGGAAGCTTTTCATGCCCTTTGACTGGCTCTAGTTCTCTCAAAGTTGCTCAAGTTAGTTAATGCACTGATTTACCACTCAGAGAGAAGCAGAGAGAAGTAAGCTATAATTGTGCAACTTTTGGAAAGTTACTGAGGCTGTTTTTTTTTAAATAGTTGAGCACTTGTACAAAAAATAAATAAAAATGGAACATGAAGGAAGAAAGGATCTTGAGCAATTATCATGTGGCACAGTGGTGAAATCTAAAAATTTTCCCTACCGGTACTGTGGGTGTGGCTTGGTGGGCGTGGCTTGGTGGTCATGGTCATGTGACCGGGTGAGCTCAAAAACCAACTTTCACACTTCACACACAAACAACACAAAAGCCACACAACTGACTCACACACAATGCAAAAGCACACAAAATGGCCCCTGCAACAACAAGCAGGAACCTCACAGAGCCACAAAGAGCTCAAAAAACAACTTTCACACTTCACACACAAACAACACAAAAGCAACACAACTGACTCACACACAATGCAAAAGCACTCAAAATGGACCCTGCAACAACAAGCAGGAACCTCACAGAGCCACAAAGAGCTCAAAAACCAACTATCACACTTTGCACAAAAATAACACAAAAGTTACACAACTGACTCCTACACAACTGACTCACACACAATGCAGAAGCAGCTGGACTTCACGCAAAATGGCCCCTGCAACAAGCAGGAACCTTACAGAGTCACAGAGAGCTCAAAAACCAACTATCACACTTTACACAAAAATAACACAAAAGCTACACAACTGAC
>QLTV01012194.1:2626938-2653223 GCA_003457575.1 Thermophis baileyi
TATATTGGTATAACAGGTGATTTAACAGAGAAAAAAACTGATATATATCCTTGTCCCTGGAACATGCAGATAGGGAGAAGAATCCTGTGGCTCAGAGGTTTAATCGCTTGCCTTGTTAGGCAAGGGGCCTGGGTTCTAATCCCATAAGGGTGTGGCTAGCTGATGAGAGCTAAATAGCTTGAAATAGATCTATACTAGTCTCCCTTTATTTATGTAAAAAAATATAACATATAGAAACGGACTGTCGTTTGTAACTAACTGTCTGGATGGCCCCTGGAGGGGTTGACATCTCCAACTTATATATATATATTTTGAGGTTTTCGCGGGTATTTGTATGTAGGTCTGTGGTTATTCGGGTTTTCTCCCGCGTGAAGTTGGAGATGTCATTGCAACGTTTCGACGAAGTCTCATTCGTCATCTTCAGGCTGATTATCAGGCTTGTGTCTTCAGCCTCCTGCTTCTAGGAGATATATATATATATATATATATACAAAAAACCATTAAAAGAAAACATAATAAAAACAGTTAAAAACAGTTTAAAAACTCATACACACCAGCATGGATACACAAAGAAAAGCAAGGTTTTACATCTAGGCAGGAAATATCGAAGGTACAAGTACAGATTAGGCTCAAAAACAGTAACTGTGTGAGAGGGATCTTGGAGTCCTAGTGGACGATCACTTAAACATGAGCCAGCAGTGTGAGGCAGCAATCAAAAAAGCTAATACAATCCTTGGTTGTATAAACAGTGGCATAGAATCAAAATCATGTGAAGTATTACTACCACTTTATAAATTCTTAGTAAGACCACATCTGGAATACTGCATCTAGTTGACATGATAGCAGTATTCCAGTATTTGAGGGGCTGCCACAAAGAAGAGGGGGTCAACTTATTTTCCAAAGCACCAAAAGACAAGAAACAATGGATGGAAACTAATCAAGGAGAGAAGCAATCTGGAATTAAGCAGAAACTTCCTACTGGTAACTGTGAGGACAATTAACCAATGGAACAGGCTGCCTTCAGAAGTTGTAGGTGCTTCATCACTGGAGGTTTTTAAGAAAAGACTGGACAACCACTATCTGAATTGGTATAGGGTCTCCTGCTTGAGCAGCAGGTTGGACTCCAAGATCCCTTCCAGTTCTACTCTGATTGAACATAGTGAGATGAAATCCTAGTAAGGCTTACAGAAATGGGGTTTTGGAGGTTTTCATCTCTCCCTATGGACTACATAGCGATGGTGTTAGAAAAGGAACAGACTTGGTGGAAGAAAATCATCTAACTACAGCAGGCTCAATTTTTATAGTAGAAACATATGCCCTCTTTGCAACAGGAGAAACAATAGACATGCGAGTGAAAAATGTAGCTTCCAGTGTCTTTTATGGAAGTTTCACAATTAAAAATCTGGCCCTGGATGACAAGTAGTCATTTGAGATTAATGGCTTTTTCTGTTATGGATTTGTCTAGTAACCCCTAAAGTGATCGCCATTGTCCTATGTTGTAAGAATGAATTCCATAGTTTGACATCCTGTGTGAATTACAGTTAGTCCTCGACTTAACAACAGTTTGTTTAGTGACTGTTCAAAGTTACAACGGCACTGAAAAATGTGACTTATGACTGTTTTTCACAGTTATGACCTTTGCAGCATCCCCATGATCATGTGATCAAAATTCAGATGCTTGGCAACTGACTCATATTTATGAGGGCTGCAATGTTCTGGGATCATGTGATTCCCTTTTGTGACCTTCTCACAAGCAAAGTTAATGGGGAAGGCAGATTCACTTAACAACCGGGTTATTAACTTATCAACAGTGATTCACTTAACAACTGTGGCAAGAGAGGTTGTAAAATAGGGCAAAACTCACTTAACAAATGTCTCACTTAACAACAGAAATTTTGGGCTCAATTGTGGTCGTAAGTCAAGGACTACCTGTAGTACTGTCATTAATTTGTCTAGCCTGACTATTCCCATCAGTCAGTTCCATCAAGGACACCTTTGATTCCTGTATTAGAAGCAGGGGTGGGCTGCTGGGGGTTTGCAGGGCTTCAGGAGAACCTCTAGCTAAGATTCTGTGCAGTTCGGAGAACCCCCAAATCCCACTCCTGGCTGGCCCCACCCACCTCTCCCCACGCGGCCCATTTTGGATGCAGGTAAGTGCAGGGCGCGCATGGAGGCTCGGGGTGGGTGAAAAATGGGCCTACCAGAAGTTCGGGAAGGCTGGAAACGGAGCCTAGGGAGGCCGTTTTCGCCCTCCCAGAGGCTCAAGGAAAGCCTCCGGAGCCCGGGGAGGGCAAAAACGCCCCTCCCCCCGCCGTGGTGCAGGAGGCCGACTAGGCCACACCCACCATGGCCACACCCACCCAGCAACCAGGCAGAGAACCCCTTGCTAAAATTTTTGAAGCCCACCCCACCCCTGGTAGGAATGGTCACTATCTTCATGTAATGCATCATTTGATTTTAGTTAGCAAAACTGAGATAACAAGCCTTTGAAAGATCCCCAGTAAAATCCATGAAAGCATCTTTTGGACAGTTAGGCTGATACTTCACTACATCACTTCAAGACTGCTTCATCAGTTTATTGATGCTAATTTTCAGATATTGTTAAGATGCCTTTTGTTAAATTCCCATAGTGATTGGCTGGTAGGTAATTCCTGTGAAAGGGATTATAATGGGACTCCCTGATACCTCACATAGGAACTAATGCCTATGGATAATAGAATTTTTTTTTTTTAGTTCAGAAGAGAAAGTTAGAGAGAAAGCAAAATGGTGGGGAGAGTTGAAAACTGGAAGACTCTTGAGGGACAGGATTCCTTTGGACATTTGTAATGAAAAAGATTTGCTGCATTATAGAAACATTCTCCATTTGCCTCCATTATGTTATGCTTGTATATTTGTAAATCAATATTTCAAAAACACCCTAAGTTTTCAACCCTCTCTCTTTCACAACTGAAAGAAACTTAACCTGGCCAGCATTGCCTCAGGAAACTGCAGTACTTTGGGAAGAGAAGTATACCCAAGAACATGCTTCTTTTCGGATGTACTTTCATTTCCTTATGTCTTGAACACAAAATTCCTGGGAAAAGTAATGCCATCTTATGCAAATGGAGCTGTGTTTTTGGAGCTTCCCCTCCCCTTCTGCCACCAGTCATATAAATGAGATGGCAGTGTACTTCTTGTGCATTATTTGTGTTTGTACAGTGAGCGTGTATAGCCTTAGGAAAACCTCTTGGACTCATTTGATTGCAACTGCACTCTTAAATCTCACTTACTGTCTGTGATTTTGACAGAGAAAGGAGTCCGAATGTGGTTTTTCACATTTTCTGAAGGTTTTATGATGTGGAAGCTTGAAAGTGACTATCCTGATGGCACAGTTGGCTCACAGCTGCTGGTATACTTACTGTCCCTGTAAATGAAATAATGCACTCTTGAGCACTTTTCCTTCCTCAGAATAAGACTCCTGAGCAGCTGTTGCTGCCTTCAGAGTACTTTTGTATAACACATGAAGGATAAAAAATACATCTATGTCCAATTTGAAAGAATCTATGGGAGCTTGGAAGTGACACCAAACATTTCTTCCTATAAAGGACCGTCTATCAGCATGCCATTGCTTTGCCTGGAGACTCACCTTTCCTAACACAAGCAACCCTAACTTGAAAATTAAGGATGGTTACTCATTTTGGCTCAGTTTCCCATTTTTAGAATCCAAAATTCATGTCCTCTTTCTCATCATTTTCTGTGTTTTAAAAAATCTGAATGAATATTTACATGCTTCTTTGAATAAGAATATTTTGTACATACATTTTCTAATATGCAAGTCATTTTCTCTAATATAATACTGCTGAAATAGACAAAAATACATGTTAGTTGGAAAATTTCATATTATACTGTTTTATCTGTTATTTATTAGAGCATGATTATGCTCTAATAAAGCATAAAAGCTTAAAAGCTCCACTTGCTGATTCTTACCATTAAAGAAAGAGAAGAACTTGGGCTCAGATAGCCAAGTTTTTGTGTGATTTTTATGGAGAGTTGGAAATTGTCATCAAAAAATATTTAATCCCAGATACAAAAAACAGAAAGGGCATCAGAAGCAGGCACTTTTTCCACACCACAAAACAGTTCTTCCGCAAAGCAAAGTAAACTAGGTATTAAAAGCTTCAAAGATGAACTATGTTGGTTGCTTATTATCACCTTTTTAAGGACAATATATGTATGTGTAGCACATTCTCTTCCTCGGGTTCTAAAATATCTTGTATAACCTCTGTGAGATGGTTTGCACTCTTTTTTTGCCCTTGGTGCTGCGGATGTTGCTTATGATTGTTTCACAGCTATGAAGTTTGGAACTATTTGGAACTGATTGCTTATTAGTAACCTATGACTATCACTAAATGTTGTATCTTATGATTCTTGATGAATGCATTTTATTTTTTCTTTATGTACACTGAGAGCATATTCACCAAAGACAAATTCCTTGTGTGTGTCCAAACACACTTGGCCAATAAAGAATTCTATTCTATTCTATTCTATTCTATTCTATTCTATTCTATTCTATTCTATTCTATTCTATTCTATTCTATTCTATTCTATTCTATTCTCTGATTCTCAGAAAAAAAATGTTGAAATAGGGAGAGAGAGAGGGGGGAGGGTGGGGGGAAAACCACTGGTCTTTTGCACTAAAGAAACTACACATGCCTCCTATGGCCCTGCTACAAAAGGAGTTGGGGGAAAAAATTCCAAAAGCCATGATCTGCATGCCTTCCCTATTTTTTTTAAATGATATTTTAATATGTTGATTATCACTGAGCTTAGTAGCTACCAATTGTATACAGTTTGCTGCTGCACAGAAAAAGATTCCCAGACACAGTAATTGGTCTGAGTAATAAAATGCCACAGTTTTCAATTATGATTGCATTTCCCTGTTAACAGTGCATGGAAATCAAAGGCAGATTTAGGTTTCTGGGGATTCAGTGAGCTGAGTCAGTGGCATCCTGCAGATATACTCTTATCTCAATACTTCAAAATCACCTTTGTTGCTGGCTGAGAACCACCCAGCCATTGTTGGATTGCTTCTGTTTCGAAAGCATCAGGGAGAGTGCAAGCAATCTCAGCTTGTTATATTTCCCTTTGAAATACTACACTACATGAGCTATTTTTCGTGCAACATATTAGTATGATACAAAGAGGGATACCCAAGTGATTTTTGCTTCTGAAACCAAAGCAGCTGGCCCTTCAAATATACTGCTCCAAATTCTGCTTGGTTTTATTATCTAATGTTTCTGCCTTCATTTACTATATCCCAAGTTAATCACTGGTTAATAATAGTGATGATCATTCATTATTATAGTTGATAATTATTCTCCTCCATTAGCAACCAGATCATGTTCATCTCAACTTTGCTTTTTGTATTCGCAGAGTTCTTTGAGATCATGCTCTTGAAACTGCTAAACTCTAGCAATATATTTCCTGGAAAATAAGTATCATAGTGCTCTTCATAAGATCATAAGAACATACTCTTCAATAACTCCAAATAATTGTCCTCACTGTGTTGATGTATCCATAGCTAAGACTATCTTAAAGTAAACTATATTAATATTAGAAGCAACCTCAACCCAGACCAGATCTGTTGTCTACTGGACCTGTGTCTGAAACCACTTCACCTACAGAGGTGACTTCTACAGACAGAAATATGGCTGTGTCATGGGTTCCCCTGTGTCACCCATTGTTGCCAATCTATACATGGAAGAAGTGGAGAAGAAAGCACTCAGCTCCTTCCAGGGGATGGCACCAAACCATCCATGATCTGCATGCCTTCCCTATTTTTCAAGTATGTGGATAACATCTGGGTTAAAATCAAGGTCCAGGAAGTATATGGCCTTCACAGATCATATAAACACCATGGATTCAAACATAAAGTTCACCAGGGAAGATACCAAGGACAACAGGTTGGCATTCCTCGACTATAAGGTTCTGATTAGGACCTGTAGCAACCTAGAAAGAGAGATCTACAGGAATCCACTCACATAGACCAATGCCTGCTGTTTGACTTCCACCATTCACTTCAACACAAACTAGGAGTCATTGAGGCACTACATCACAAGACAGAAGAAGGAAAACAGGCACTTGGGAACAGCTCTTAAGGCCTGAGGGTTTACAAATTGGGCCATTATTAAATCAGTGTCTCAATCCAACAAAAGAATGGCAGACAGAGCTGAGATTTAAAGTCAACGGAAGAATTTAGTCATTCCTTACATGGCCGGTGTATGGAAGAAGCTAAAATGAATATTTGAAAAACACCTGTATTCTTCAAACCCACCGATACACTGAGACAGAGGCTTGTCCACCTAAAGATCAGATACCAAAACATAAGAAGAGTAATGTAATGTATGCAGTCCAAAGAATTAATGAGCTACCTAGGGTAAAGGATTTAAGGGTTGGAACATTTACATCCCAGCGACTTTCTGCCTTCTCACCTAATGAGCCTATCCAGATTAGATGAAAAATGCAACCTCCCTGGAGGACATATATAGGATTCCCCTAACCAACTTGCTCAGGCTCAAGAAGCTACTTGGATTAACAGCAAAAACATTTCGAACCAACAAGAACTCCAGTTGCAATAACTCAACTTCCAGATAACTTTATTTGGATGACAGAATCTTCATCGATCTATTAACAAAATTATTTAAAAAGGAAATTACTTTCCTTTTAACTTTTACATATGAAAATAAACATATAAACTTAATTTTAACTAATGGCATATAAAATACAGAGCCATGGTGGTGCAGTGGTTAGAATACAGTATCGCAGGCTAATTCTGTTCACTGCCAGGAGTTCAATCCTGATCGGCTCAAGGTTGACTCATCCTTCCATCCTTCCGAGGTGGGTAAAATGAAGACCCAGATTGTTAAGGGCAATATGTTGACTCTGTAAACTGCTTAGAGAGGGTTGTAAAGCACTATGAAGCGGTATGTAAGTTTAAATGCTATTGCTATTCAGTTGATCAAGCACCATGAGCTTCAGTTCTAACGTGGAAATTTTCCATTTCCTATATCACTATCATGTCTATGAAAACTACTATTCTACATTTCTAATTACTAAATACAAAATAATTTTAAATATATATCAAGAAAATCCTATTTCAGCAATTCAAAGTAGTCCAGGCGAGGAAACCAAAACCAAAGAATACTAAAACTAACTTTATTGTAAGGTTACACTAACAGAATCTTGCAAGCTTGAAAGCACTCCCCACCCTCTTTACATTTCAGAGAACCAGTGATGGTCAATTTCGAGATGTTTTTTCGACCCCTATTCGAATACTGCTTTGGACTCAGATTCTCTTATGAGCCTATTGTCCAGGCTGCATCACTTTCTCCTGTCTTTGAGGGTAAGTCTCACGGCCCATTACACCTATTCACATATAACATGTATGAAATGTAAGTAGAAAAGATTGCAAAGCAAGGCTCCCCAAAGTCAAGTTTAATTCTTGTTGATTACATGGACATATCCATGTAGATTTTTCCTGATAGCAATATGGAAGTAGCGTGCCACAGCTTTCACAGCTCTCTACCTCCATGACTAGGTTTCTAGAGAACCATGATCAAATGAGGAATACTCCAATCAAAGTAGTATATCTTCTGTAATGAGGTTAGAATTTTACCCATAGTTTGTGATGGGTAAACTACCCAGATCCCATGGGCCACAAATAAGCCATAAATGGTTTTAGGTCCCCTCAGACAATTCTTTCCTGAATCCTTTATCAAAACTTGCTTTTCAGTTTGTAGTTTATTATTTTTTTCACTGTAGTTAAGGTCTAAATGAGGAATCCTAGTTCCATTTTTCCATTACCGAGGGTACTTCAGGATTGCATTGGTAAAAATTGACTGATTTTCCAAAATTTCACAGTGATTTCCTACTATTTAAGATCAAAAACTGATGAACTCAATTCTAAACAGACTTACTTAAAATAAAAACAAGTAGAGCTCCCTCATCACATTATACAAAAGGGAAAATAATTATCTTGCTCATTTGTGTGACATTATGACATCATCAACTTATTGCCTCCAGGCCTTGCTAAAAATTTAATGGAGAAAATGTAAATTTTGACTGCCAAAAGGTTGTTGTTCCCTCATAGAAGCTGAATATTTAATATTATTGAATGATTTTATTTTTGGTGGTTAGATTGTACACTCTCTGGAGTCATGTTTCATGAGATGACCAGCTATATTAATATGATAAGTAAATATGATACATTAACTTCTTATTAAGATTTTTTTTTATTTAAAAGTGCATTTTAATAAATTTTTTAATTTGTTTCCAAAGTTAAAATACAAAATAGAGGGAAAAAAGGAAGAAAAAAGAAAAAGAAAAACCAAACAAGCGTCAAATGGTGACAATATTTTTTTTAAATGTGTACAAAAATATAACAAATGACAAATATATTACTAACACTAACATAAACCATAAAATGTCCACTCTGGTTGAATGCTGAAAAATATATCTAAAATATCTGGTACATTCTCCACCTCCCCTTATTTAACAGGTCTACAAATAATTATAAACTTTCCTATCTATATTTAATAAAAATAATATGTTACATAGAAAAATGCCACCAATGTGGAAATCTATCAATCATATTGACCCACCATCTGCTCACTATATATAAAAAAGCAGTCAAGAGATAAAAGTGCATTTTAAAATTCAGATTTGGAAATTGAAAATCCAGACCTTGGTTTTGCTTCTTGTCTTTCTTTTCTTTCTTCCTAGCATTTTCCTGCAAGTTCAGGGTCCAATTTTTTGGCTCAACCAAGTGTTGATCCGTTGGTCGCAACAGGAATTGAATTGTCAGCTTGTCACCCAAGCCTGATGTTGTGGGCTGAAAGAGAGTGACTGGCCCAAAGCCACCCAGCTATCTTTCATACCTAAGGCAGGACTAGAACTCACAGTCTCCTGGTTTCTAGCCTGGTGGCTTAACCACTAGACCAAACTGTCACTCACTGTTTTTTCCTCTTATATTTGCCAAATATCTATAACCAAGTGTTTATTGTGCTTTCAGTTAAGTGTATAGCCATTTAGAATCTGTTTCATTTTTTTGCTGTCTCCAAATGTATCTCCATTTCATCCTCCCCAGTTCCTTTCTCCATTTAATATTTGGAAAACACACCTTTCTACATCTCAATTTTTCTCTGTCCTGTTCCTTTCCTAAAATTATTAGAACTAATATACAGATCTACTCACAGTACAGAGTCATGATGAAGTTGGACAGTCTATTAGTTAAATAAATAAATGGTGTTATCTGACTGAAGTCAGCTTTCTCTTTCATAATGAAAGTAAGCATTAAATAAATCTAAATTATTCATTTTAAAGTAGATATTCTCCCTTTTGGAAAGCAGAGTGCCTAAATCTTCCATGTACATTATCTTGATACCCATGAGTAGAGAAGATAATACTTCCCTCTCTCATACATTTTACAAGCAGAAAAAAATTGTAATAAATTGTACACCTCCTTGAAGAATGCAAAAAAAAATTAGTAATATGTTTAAACACAATCAACTCGCATTTCCCTGTATTTTTTGGTTTGTAGCATTTTTAAATACATTTTCATATTCTGGAATTCTCCTACACTGTCACTGTATTCCCCCGCCATTCCAATTTGCCTTTCCAATTACTTTTTCCCTCCAGTGTTGCTTCATTTTTTCTTTCTGATATTTGATTGTTAAAACAGTTTCCTTCAAGTTTCCCTTTCCTTTCTGTTATTATAGTATTTATTACTAATAATTGCTTTCTGTTTTAGTGTTTTAATTGCAGAATAAATTAAAGCTTGAGGCTGTGGTTCTAAACACAGATACTTGAAAGCAACTACACTAATGTCAATGGCATCCCCTTCAAATAGGACGCTTTTACCAGACTATTAAATTATCTTGCGTACATCAAAGACTGATAATTATAAATTTAGGCAGAAGAAGAAGATACTCATCTGGAAATCCCAAGGTTTCTATTAGGGTTTTAAGTAGCCTCCCTTCGAGGTTGTGATTAGATCCAGTTCTACTTAGACAATGTCATGCGCATTTCAGCCATGTTGTAGTTCAAATGTATTAGTCTGATGTGCAGCGAGGAAATGTGAAGCGAAATTTATCAGTCAATAACTGGCAATCAATGATTATCAGCAGTTTGCAAATGAAGATTCACACATTTGCCTTTTTTGAGGTAATGCATTTTACATTGTTCTCATCTAAAGCTTGTTTTCATCTATTATGAAGTATGAACTTGTTCTCATCTCATAGGAACTAGTGAATTGAGCAACTGACTCAATAAGTAACATCCAACTTGTTATAGTTGCAGTTAAGCTAGGGGCCATTCTGAGAGTACGTAGTCTAAATTATAAATACAGGCCTCAGAGTAGACTGTAGTTATAAGTCAAGGACTATCTGTATATGAATGACATCACCATTATCAACCTGCATTGTCCCAAAGGTGCTTTTTTTTAAGAGGCAACTGGACTTCCTTGTTTTTTCTTTGAAGACTTTTAGCTTCTCACCCAAGAAGCTTCTTCAGCTCTGACTGGATGGTGGGGAATGGAAGGATTTATATTCCTTGCAGACAGCTGGTGATTTGCATTCTTTCAGAGCAGTGGTGGGTTTCAAATGTTTTTACTACCGGTTCTGTGGGCGTGGCTTGGTGGGTGTGGCAGGGAAAGGATACTGTAAAATCCCCATTTCCTCCCAATCAGCTGGGACTCGGGAGGCAGAGAATAGATGGGGGCGAGGCCAGTCAGAGGTGGTATTTACCGGTTCTCCGAACTACTCAAAATTTCCGCTACCAGTTCTCCAGAACTGGTCAGAACCTGCTGAAACCCACCTCTGTTTTAGAGAGTCATTGAGGCCACTTGGAGGTTTGTCTGTGTCCTCAGGGTCATCTGAGTCATTGGGAAGTTGGAGCTGTGCTTTCTACAGAATGTTTTCTGCCCTATGTCCCTTCACTGTTGAACACAGGTGCAGGCTGTTGGGGATGAGTCTGTGTTGTCTGCATCTCTTGAAAAAAAGCACCTTTGGGACAAACATGACCTGGATGACTGAGAATCTCCATAGACATCAACCTGCATTATTATATTTTTATAACAATAAAGTATTGTTATATACTTCCTGCATGAATCCATGTGAAACCTTATCATATGTCATTTCTAGTTAACAATAATTTGAAGTACAGTATGTATTTAGCTTTCCGTGTAAGTTATTTGCATTTGATAACAAAATAATAGACTGGAACTGTGACATAATCACAAGACAAAGAAGACATATCTTACAAAATAGGATGAATAGTATGAACCCTGAAAGAATGTGGCTAACAGAGAACTCTTAAATGTAATTCAGTGCCTGGCTAAGTTGACTCTTTTATTAACCAGGTCCTGCATGAAAGCTATACATTTAGGGAAAAAGGAATGCATGTGTTGTGAAATGAGAATCAGTTTGGTTAGTGGAGGCTATGCTGACCTTTAACAAAATACCTTTAGGAAGATACTGTCACAGCAGTAGTAAAGGGTGACCTTCACTTCCATTAACGTTTGAAGAAGCAACTAGGAAAATGTTTCTTTTAGGAAAAAAAACAACGATTGGAAGGAAAGAACAAGTATGAATGATACTGAAACAGTTGAGCCAAATATGATGAATAAAGACAAAATGTATTAATGTCAAATACTTTTAGAATCCGTTTTATTTTCTTAGACAAAGAGTTCTTACTCAGTATTTGCCTTCATTAATCCTTTTCACTTCCTTCTCCCATTTATTTACCTCGTAGACAATTTTGTATTGCAAGATATTTGAGAGCAGAGCCTTGTTTTTTTCTATGAACTCTGCCATATACACAAAGTATGTATTGTATCTGACATCTACACAATAGCGATAAGAGAATGGTAGTACTAAACATAATAGACATGTTAACTGCATTCTTGTCTTATGACCATTGCTGCCTTTTAAATGTTTAGATCAGTGATGGCGAACCTTTTTTCCCTCAGGTGCCGAAAGCACGCACGCGTGCGCTATTGCACTGGCGCGCGTGCCCACACCCATAATTCAATGCCCCCCTGTGCCCCACCCCCTGCACATGCGCACGCACCTGCCCGGAAACAGGCCATTTCTGACCTTCCAGAACTTCCGGGAGCCCTCCCCGGGCTCCGAGAGGTTTCCCTGGAGCCTGGGGAGGGTGAAAACGGCCTCCCCTGCCCCCCTGGAGGCCCTCTGGAGGCCGAAAATGCCCTCCCAGAGCCTCCGCGTGAGCCAAAAATCAGCTGGCTGGCGCGCACATGCGTGCTGGAGCTGAGCTAGGGCAACGGCTCACGTGCCGGCAGATATGGCTCCGTGTGCCACCTGTGGCACGGGTGCCATAGGTTCGCCATCACGGGTTTAGATGGTAAGAAAAGAAAGGAAAAGAAAAGACATCCCAGCTATTAAAGAAGCAGGCATGTTGATTTTGTTGGGATAGGTTAATTTTTCAAGAAACAAAAAACTCTTCCTACCTCTGACTCATTTGTAAGCATCTGGTTCAGTTTGGCAGTATTATAAATGACACTGAAAACTTAATAAGGAATTGCTGGTTGGTTTGCCATATATCTGAAAGACTGAATACATAACAAAAAATAATAATCAGAAATGCATGCTTTTTAAGCAGTTCTATTCAAAGCAAAAAAAAAAAAAGAGCTCTGAATAAATCATTATTACAGGTCAATTCTTATATGCGCCTACTCAGTAATATAACTCATAAAAATAGGAGTTGATTAACACCCACAAAAATGTTACAACAGCTTATCTCAGTATGGTGTCTTCCTGCAATATAGTACCAATTGGTCATGCAGGCTGAGTTTCCTGGGTGCTGTAATCCCAACACATCTAAAAGGCACAAGTACTAGAAAGCTGGTTTTCATTTTCTTATAACCTGGTAATATTTAGAATTCTAGAGTTGGAACAATCCTTGGAGGTTTTCTAGCCGCACTCCTTCCCAGGGCAGAATGGTCAAACAATCCTGAACAAATAACTGTCTAACTTTTGCTTGAAAACAACCATGGCTCCTAAAAGCAGGCTCTTCCACTGCATAATAGTTCTCATAATAAGAAAATATCTTCCCATTTTGTGTTTGGATCTCTCTTTCTAAATGTCCCACCCACTGGTCAGTAGGGGCCTCCTGGATTTAGGGGGAAGGGGAGGGACTGCTACCAAGAAGATGCAATATCTAGGTCCCACTAGAATGCAACATTTAATGCAAGGGATATCTCCCTTAGTGTTATCTTGTTTTGGCTATACCACCTAGCTCCTTTAACTGCTTTTAATTGGATTTAACCTCCATGTCTTTATTATTTTCATCGCATTTCTCTGACATCTTTCCTTGAATTGTGGTGACCAGAATGGAATGGAATGTTATATACAATGTTATATAGTGTGACCAATGCAACATAGGCAGAACTATCATTTCCTATGATGTTGATACAGGTAGTCCTTGCTTAGTGACACTAATTGGGATTGGAATTTCCATAGCTAAGTGAAGCAGTTGTTAGGCAAAACATCACATGATCACATTGCTTAGTAACAGCAGTTCCAGCAGTCCCAGTTGCAGTCATTACTCTCCTGAACAAATTTTTGACTCCATCCCACTGCCTTCTCCCTGGCTGGGCCCAGTAAGCTCCTTTTAGCAGACAAGGCTCTGCCAGCCTTTTGCATTCATTTCTGCTTCAACTGGCCCATCTACCTATTTCCCTCCCCCCATCCATGCCCTTTCCTGCACTCTGCCACCACCAGCATCTTTCCCTGCTAACTCAAAGCACCGTTCACTTTCTTCCTCCTCCTACTGCTGTTTAGTTGTGTTTGGATGGCCAAGGCAGCCATTGGCTTTCAGAAAACATCCACAAGGCCTTCAGAGGCATTACAAAAAACCAGGTGCAAGTAAGATGCTGGTGACTCTGATGTTTGACAAATGCAGACCTAGCCTTCTAACTTTATGGATTCCAATCTATATGGAAATAATTACTGATGATAAAATTAGCCTCTTCTCCCTTTTACTTGGGGTTAAGGGTATATAAACAAGTTAGCTTTGATATAAATAGAAAATGCTGAATACTGAATGATAGACTGATTTAAGTTGGGGATTAAATTTCACTTTTGTTAATAATCTTAAATATGTAGACAATCTATGATTTACAATTAGAGTTTCCAAAACAGACACGGATACATTGAGGAACAATCCCTTTTTCATGTTTTGGAGGGGAGCTATAGGAAAACACTGTCTTTGGAACAATTATGCCCCTAATGAATGTTCAGTTTCTAAAGATATTCAAAATGTTATTTTACCAATATTTGTAAAGTTTGCCAGGATATACCATTCAATGTCTTAGACTACAATCCCACCATAACATATAAAGTCACTACAGTGGATAAAATGCATCAGGAATTTATTGCTAAAAAAACCAAGTAGATCAGTCAAGGACTGCTCCCATATTTTTACATACCACTATTACTGTTTAATTTAATTTTGTTGTTATATTGTTAGATTTATATAATATAATCTATATATGTTATATAATTTCTCTTTCTCCCTCTCCCTCTCCCTCTCTGTCTCTCCCCTGCCTCCCTCTCTACCCAAAATCAAGACCTGACATTAAGCTGGACTGTTTAATTTTTACTTATAACATTTTATAGCAGGGCTGTCAAACTCTCTGCCCGCCCGCCGGATGCATCACGCGCTGGCCACGCCCACGCCCGGTTTAGCGAAGGGGGAAAAAGTCCCGATATGTCACATGACGCCGCCGTGATGACGTGCGTTTGACACCCCTGTTTTATAGCATAAAGAGCAATTTCTTATATGGAAAATCCTCCAGGTACCCAATGGATAGCTGCCAACCCACCCCCCTCCCCAACTTTCTTCTGTAAGGGTATTCCTTGGATAATGATGGTTATTGAGGCTGCAATCCTGGCACTCCCCAATACTGTTGTTAACCAAGGATTGCAGGTTGTTAAGCGAATCCCAGGCAGCTTGTAAGCAGGCCGCCAGATGTGGCACAGTATATGGCAGGGCTGTGGGTAACTGTTAGGAGGAGGGGGAAGATGCACAAGTTGCCCATGAGGTGCGGTGCAAAAACAGCAAGGCTGGGCATGGTGGCTGCCCGGCAATGGAAGGTACAGACAACTTACCAGAGTGATCTTCTCTGCCGGCTTCCCCATTTATTTTCTTTGTTGGAACATGGCAGGCAAGGTTACAAATGGTGATCACGACGGCAGGATGCTGCAACCGTTGTTAAATGTGAGCCAGTTGCCAAGTGCACAGATCACAATCATGCGACTATTGGGGTGTTGGGACAGTTGAAACTTTGAGGATCATCAATAAGTCTCCTTTTTCAGTTGCCATCGTAACTGAACAGTCGCTGAACAAATTGTCAGTAAGCAAGGACTACCTGTAATATATATTAAGAATTATTTGGAGGCTTTATTTTCCTTTCTTTTTTTGTCCTTCAATATGTTTCTCTGTCACAGGCTTTATTCTTTTTTTGAACCACCAATAACCAGATTGACCCAGACTCAAGACAAAGCATTGGAAATTTGGACAATTGATTGTGTTTTTGTAAGTTCCTTCAGTGGCTGAGGATTTTTTTTTATTTTACAAAAAGAAAGTTTACTAATAAAAAAGGAATTTATTTATTTATTTGAATTTATTAGCTGCCAATTCCAATGTATATGAAAGTAGAAAATCCATAAAAATGGATAAAATTGTAAATTATCAATGCCTTCAACTAGATTAACAGAAATTAATCATAACAATAAAACTATTTTCTATTCTGACAACCTATTTTCTATAAGCGCTTTATCTACATTATATTCTTTAAAGTCCGATTTCACTACATTTCATTCACCTTTCTATTCAATATCTCTAATATCTGCTTGTAGCTTACCTCTTTATTTTAGTCATTCTCCACAGAGCCTCAGTCCTTGTTCCACAGAGTTCAATCTTTTATCTTTTTTAGTTTCTGTTTTCTATTTCTGTTCTGTCCAAGTATTTAATATTTATTTTCCTTTTCTGTTTTGTTGGTCCCGGGCTGGGCTTCTTGATTATTCTCCTCTTCCTAATCTTTGCTGCCTCTGAGGAAAATGGCTTGAAGAACATTTTACCTCACACCACCTCTGAGGGAAGGAAATAAACACCTCTCTTTCCTCAGTTTTCTCAGCTATTTATTTATTTTATTTTATTTTATTTATTTGTCAAACAGTACAAGGTAGCAAGTATAAGTATGAACATAAACATGAACAAAGGAAGTAAATACAGATAAATGGGGACAGTAAGACAGGGACGGTAGGCACGCTGGTGCACTTATGCACGCCCCCTTTATGGACCTCTTAGGAATGGGGTGAAGTCCACGGTAGACAGTTTAAGGTTGAAGCTGTGAGGGTTTGAGGATGTAACAATGGAGTCAGGTAAAGCATTCCAGGCGTTGACCACTCTGTTGCTGAAATCGTATTTTCTGCAATCGAGTTTGGAGCGGTTTACCTTGAGTTTGTATCGATCGTTTGCCCGTGTATTATTGCGGTTGAAGCTGAAGAAGTCGTTGAAGGTAAGACATTGAAGCAGACAATTTTGTGTACTATGCTTAGATCAGACCGCAGGCGGCGCAGTTCCAGATTTTCCAGGCCCAAAATTTCAAGCCTGGTGCAGGGGTGGGTTCTAACTTACCTCGCTGCCAGTTCGCTTCCTCCTGCGCTGCGTGGGCATATGCATGTTGCATGCCCGCGCATGCGCAGTGCTGAAAATTCAGCTTCTGCGCATGCGCAGAAGCAAAAAACAGCTTCTGAGCATGTGCAGAAGCAAAAAACAAGATGGCACCACCTATGGCGCTGCCAAGAGAGCCGGTTTGAGGGGGTGTCCAGCCGGCCATCGCTGCCGGTTCAGCGAGCGGGGGAAATTCCTGCTACCGGTTCTAAAGAACCAGTCCGAACCGGCAGGAACCCACCTCTGGCCTGGTGGCATAAGGGATTCTATTGTGAGTAGAGGAGTGGAGTACTCTTCTGGTGAAATATCTCTGGACCTGCTCAATCGTATTAATGTCCGATATACAGTGTGGATTCCAGGCAGACGAGCTATATTTGAGAATTGGTCTGGCAAAGGTTTTGTATGCCCTAGTTAACAATTCAATGTTACCAGAGAAGAAGCTTCGCAAAATAAGGTTAACAATTCTTAAAGCCTTTTTGGCAATGCTGTTACAGTGAGCTCTGGGGCTTAGATCGTTTGAGATTAGTACTCCTAGGTCCTTGACAGAGTGAGGGTCATCTACGAGATCGTTTCCGCCTAACTTGTATTTTGTGTTCTTATTTTTATTGCCAATGTGTAGGACAGAGCATTTGTTAGTTGAAATTTGGAGTTGCCAATTACGCGACCATTCTGACACATAGTCTAGGTCGCTTTGCAGGGCAGCAGCATTGTCGGTGGTGTTAAATAATTTTACGTCATCGACGAAGAGGACGCAGCTGCTTTTAATGTGATCACATAGGTCATTGATATAAAGCAGAAAGAGTGTGGGTCCTAAGACACTGCCTTGGGGGACACAGCTATTAACTGGTGCTGGGTTTGATAGGGCCTTCCCTATTTTGACCATTTGTTGCCTGTTTGACAATCTATCCACTTGTGTAGGGGTCCAGAGATGCCGTAAGAACTAAGTTTCAGCATTAATTTGTCGTGCACCACTGAGTCAAAGGCTTCGCAGAAGTCTATGTAAATTGCGTCTATTGTTTCACCCTGGTCAAGATGTGTGGTCCAAATGTTTCTGCAGTGTAGGAGTTGCAGATTACAGGACAGATTTTTTCTGAAACCAAATTGCTTGTTAGAAAGCAGGTTGTTTGTTTCTAAGTGGAGGGAGATGGATTGGTTTATAATCGATTCCATGACTTTACAGGTGACGCAACACAGTGAGATTGGTCTCTAATTTTCTACTAGACTAGGGTCTCCCTTTTTAAAAATAGGTATGACTGTGGCTATTGACCATAATTCGGGCAAGGAGCTGGTTCTGAAAGATACCTCATAGATTGTGCTTAGAGGTTCAGCTAGGGCAGTGGCAAGCTTTTTCAAGAAGTAGGCACATAATCCATCAGGGCCAATAGATAGAGATGGCTTTAGGTTACATAGTGCTGTTTCAACGTTAACTGCTGTAAAGTCAATATATAGTAAGTCGTTACAATTTGTTTTGGTGCAACTGGGAAATGGGGGGGCAGTAGCCGTTGCTGTCGACAAAGACTGAACTGAAGAATGTATTAAAGAGGTTGTCCTTAACAGCTTCATCGTTACAGTGTTTCCCGTTAGGCCCTTTTAGGGGTGGGATAGATTTTGAGTCTTTGAGTTTGGCATTTACGAATTTGTAGAAGGCTTGGGGGGAGTTGGAGAATTGCCTCCTTTCCTGTTGTCTCTTCTCATCAAGGCTATCTATCCTTTAGTTTGCTTCTTTATTATGACTCCTGGACTTTGGTTTTGTTTTTTCAGCCACTTCTTCATAAGGCCTATGGCTGAAGAACTCCCAGATAGCCATCTTGCCTTCCCTCCTCCTCTTGCCCAGTGCTGCTGCTTGATTGGCAGCTGCTGTTTGATTGGCATCTGAGTCATCCTGTAGGTGGGGAGAGGGCCAAGAAAGAGCACAGGGAATTATCATTTGTTTAGGCAGCAGAGCCTTCTAGCTCCATGCTTAGTAATTTGTGCTCAAATTAAATCCTAATTTTAATCTATTGTTTTTCTCTAAACCCAAGGATTCTAATGCAGGCTAATACTTTGCAATCAGTCACTGGGCCTGATTTATATTAATCCATGATGTATAGGAACCACTCTGAGTTCATTAAACTTGATTTATGGGTGGGGGAAAGGTAAAATAGCAGTCAAACTAAGTATATTATTTAACCTTCCAACTTCCTCCACCACCCACACAAGCTGAAAATGTTAGTCCCTCCCCTTCTACTGATTCCTATGATCACTGTCATGCCTCCTGCTGCCTTCTGTGGGAGACTTAAAAATGCAATTTGAAAAAGATTGCCCAGCATATTTTTTAATCTCCTATTCCATGATCTACTCCTAATTAGAGATTCCCAGGACTGAATGCGAAACATACTTTTTCCTACTGAGCAATAATCTGGCATAGGCTTGTGAACATTTTCTACTGATGTCTATATTGCTTGCTTATTATATAGCGGCAACAGCTGTCTCCAACTCTTATAAACAATTGCTTTATGAAATGACTAAATGCTAAAAATCTTGTTAAACTCTCCAGTAAAGCTTTTTTTTAAAGCATTATGTTATCATTTATGAGTGCACGTTCCTATTTATGATTTAAATCTGAGGTCAGTAAGGTAATATGCGGGTTAATTATCTGTACCCACCATTATCTTAATTGAAGGAGATCTCTTCACTTCTCCACTTCAGCCAAGTAAGGAAAATAGTTTTTTTTTCATTTGGCACTTTATAGTTGGCTCCTGAACCACTTGACTTCAGAACAGTTCTCTACTCATGATAACAAATAAAACTCTAATACTGCAGAGTAATAAGAAATGTGATTGAATTACTGTCACTGAACACCTGTCCAGTGGATTTTGGCTTATTTGTGATAATAAACTATGCTGAAATATTTAAAAAAATCTAGATATACTTGGGTAGATCAGATCATGGCACTAAAATCTATTGATGGAAGTTGTCAGGTGCAAGGAATCAGAACCACACATTAAGTTCCAATTAAACTGATTTATTGCTCATGCCTATACATACAAATCTAGTCCACTAACAGTCAGCACTAAATGCTAGATAAGAGTTCACAGAATTCAAGAGGTGTTGGATTTAGATCGTTTGTGGGAACATAACGACTACAGATTGATTCCTCTCTTGACTCCGCTCCCAAGTTCTGCCTGTCTTCCTCCTGTAAAGTTGATAATACTGAAGTGTAGAGCAAAAAATGTACAATAACTTAAAACTCCGATGTGAAGTACATGGCAAGAAGTTTTATTTGGCAATGTGCTTCTGCTCCACACTTCATCTTTATAGTCAACTAGGGTTAAATACTAAGACCATTCCCTGTCATAGTAAAGATAAGGAACATATTCAACCCAATTTATGGCCATTGCACCAGTTTCCAGTGAGACATTCAATAACCCATTCAGTGTGCTGATGTTGACTTTTAAAGCTTACTGTATCACGGTTTGCAACCAACATACTTCTAAGATTAACTTCTATAAATCTCCATACTGCTCATGTTATGATTGGAGCGAGATTCTGCTTAAAAACATTCCCCAGTTTATTGGAATACTGGCAACACATAGTTGGTCCTAAAGGTCATTATTGATTTACTGGTTTTTTCCCCCAAAGATCCACAAATACAGTTGCAAGGATTATCATTTCTTTAGCTCAGAAATGATTTTTGTGTGTGTATGACATTAATTTGACAAGACCAACAGCAAAACTCTTCCAAAATGGGAAGAGTCAGAGTTATAGCAAGTTTACAAAGTGGATGGAAGTTCTTACTTTCTTTTAATTTTTTCCATGTTCAGGATGCAATATGAGATACAAATTCCCCCAAATTATTTGTGCATCTTATTGAATTTCCCTCCTAGCATTTTGGAAGACAATTAAAACAACTCTATTCCATCACCTTCTTTTCGGTCTGAAATGTTTTCTGGTGAGCCTCTTGGGCTATATGTTCTATTGTGGTTTTAGTGTGTGTTTGTGTGTGTGTGTTTTTCTGTATTTGTATTTTATTACATAGTTGTATGTTGCCAAGAGACCATATATTAGATTAAAAAACTGTAAATAAGTAAATAGATTAAGAATAGAAAAAGTTATCTTATATTCATACTGTGCAACATACCTGGTCTCCGGGCCCCCAGGTCCACTGGGAAAGGCTGAAAACCTGGGGGAGCTATCTGATTTAAAACATTTTTTGACCTAGAGCTAGATTACAAAAGGAGGTAGAAAAGCTGCAAGATGTTCTCTCTACCTAGTTTTCCTCTTGTGAAATGGAGAGGAAAACATTATTGCTATGTCTTTTGCCACATGTAGATCCTAACCTTTTATAGATATCTGTGTATTTGTTTCTTTAAATGAAGGAATAGGCAGCGGTTGTCAAACCTCTTCAAGCAGTATCTCTATTGCAAAAATTGAAGGAATCTGAAAAACAAGATAACTCTGATTTATCCAGAAATATTGAATTAGATTAATTCACTAAAACTATTTCAGTATTAGGAAAGCTGTGACAAACCTAGACAGCATATTAAAAAGCAGAGACATCACCTTGCTGCCAAAGATTCGTATACTCAAAGTTACGGTTTTCCCAGTTGGAATGTATAGCTGTGAGAGTTGGACAATACAGAAGGCTGAGTGCCGAAGAATTGATGCTTTCAAATTGTGGTGTTGGACAAAACTCTTGAGAATCCCTTGGACTGCAAGGAGATCAAATCAGTCAATCCTAAAGGAAATCAACCCTGATTGTCCTTTGGAAGGACAGATACTCAAGCTGAAGTTCAAATACTTTGGCCACCAAATGAGAAGAGAGGGCTCATTGGACAAGACCTGATGCTGGGAAAGACTTAAGGCAATAGCAGAAGGGGACAGCAGAGAATGAGATAGTTCCCAGATATAGGGTCTCCTGCTTGAGCAAGGTGTTGGACTAGAAGACCTCCAAGGTCCCTTCCAGCTCTATTCTGATTTATTGATTGATTATTTGATTGTCATCGACACAGTGGGCATGAGTTTGGGCAGACTCAGGGAGACAGTGGAGGGGAGGGCTGGTATGCTATTTTCCATGAGGTCACGAAGAGTCAGACACAACTTAGCAATTGAACAACTACAACATATTATATAGCTATAAATGGTGGAATAGAAGCCAAAATGGCATTAGGAGGATAATAGTGGACTAGAATCTTAATTTTTAAAATTGTTTTCTGCATGAAGTCCTGAACTATATAAGATTGAATATAAGTTAAGAAATAAAATATATGTGACTGTATCTGGAAGTGTTCTGTTTTTACTAGTCATTTACTAGTCTTTTGCATATCAGAGATATGTATAATATTTCTATAATGCAGAAGGTAGTACAGATATGAATCAGCCTATAACATACTAATTCTTTTTTTAGAATGCACTCTAAATGTCCAGTCCTGAATTACAAGTGGGAAGAATACCTTGTAGGCTACCTTTAATGAATGAGCCCATTCTCAAATTGACTCAACCTTGAGTAGAATTGCTTTTATCTCTTTGTATCATTACAGGGGGGAAAATGTCACCCTCTAATTTCATAGAGTAGTTTTTGCTTTTTAATATTTTAAAAGAGCAAATTTTTATTTAAAAAAACTCACTACCAGTATAAAGAAAGAGTTAATGTTTTAGATATATGGGAAAGAAAATGAAATCAGAGTAACAAAGAGCTGTACAATGATATATTTGCTCTGTTTGCAACAAACACAATTCATTCTGGGATGATGTTGCTGTTGAGTTATGAGATGTGTTGTTCACTCATGAGATAAGTTATTTTATATTTGGATACCCATTATGTATCTGGAAATGTCTATATTGTTCATTGTTGCTTTGGGCAACAGTGAGAGGCTAAGCTTCCCTACTGTGTTAGTTGAACATGCCTGCCTGAAGCTTATCATGCAATTCTTATTTGCAGAGAGGGTCAGCCATATAGCAGGCAACTAAAAATTACATGAGAAATTAAATATATTATCAGAGAATATTTTTTTTAAAGTCATGTTTCTTAAATTGCAAGATTGTGAATTAGATTTAATTTGGGGGTGGGTTAGAGGACATTTCATGTCCAAAACAATTGGTGTTTAATCTCTGTTTAACTAAAATTTAGTCAGCAGTCTTGACACTTCGGCGTTTGAATACTGGGATTTCTTTGTGGGATGCAATCCCTTTCATTCCACTTAATATCCCATCTTGGTCTCTAAGGGAAAATAATTGAGTTTAGGCTAGTTTTAAATAGCGATAAGGACAGGGAACACAGATGGGTATTTCATTGATTAACACTAACACTGGCCTAAGGCCTTGGTGTCAGGCATTAGATTAGGACATTACTGGAGAGAATGACAGAGTTTTGGCACTTTCTTCCTCCTCAATAACATTCTTTCACATATTAGGTTTATCCCACCCTAGGTAGCTACTTTATCATGCAGAAGGTCTTAATCCACTGATGTGAGTCTGTGTGCTTTCACTTTGATGCTGGCGCTGTTTACAAGAGTAATGCAGGCAGCGTCAGACAAAGTACTCGTGACAAGAACAACTGAATAAGGCTTTTAGATGCACAGTGGCTTGACCTAAAAAAAAAAAAGGGGAGAAGATGAAGAAGGAGAAGAAGGAGGAGAGGGGGTGAATAAGGAGAGAGGGAACCTGAAGCTTTCTGAAATGAAGTTATGTTTGCATCGTGAAGAAACAGACATGAGTTTTTCATTAAGAAGACTCCACTTTACCAATCTTCTTGTACAGCACTTTATCTCTTTCTTCACCTCTGACCTTCCTTTCAGTGACTCCTCAAGGCATTGCAAATGTAAGCCTTGCAGTGTTTCTTTCAGAAGCAGGATTGCTGGTATCCCCTCTGGTGAATTTAAGCAGCTGTTGGAGTCAGCGACAAGGTTGGTTTCGAAATTGGTTGGCTGGCTGGGAAAGAGATTATGGGTCAGTCCCCAGTGCTGGAAGACAAAAGATTCAAGCAGTTCAGGATTTTTTGGATATCCGAAAAAGATTTCATGATATTTGTAAAGATCCAACAGTGTATGACTGGTTTCATGCGGCCTTAACAGCTTATAGCAAGAAAAACTCTGGGCAGCCAGTAAGTGATGTTTTCAAAGCTATGTTGGGTCCCTTCCGCATAATTTTTGAGCGGTGCAATTCCTTAAAATTGTCTTATAGAATCGATAGCTCTCATAGGAATTACATATATTTGCAGAGGTAACACTTGGTTTTAAATCTACTTTCCGTGCCAAAATAAGAAGAAAACAAATAATTGCTTTTATTATACATTGAGGAGACTGCAGCTAAAAATGGGCTGAAGGCAGCTATCGGGTTGCAGGTAGGTCATTTCCAGTTGAAGATAAAGAAGGCTACACTTGTTTGTCACCATTGGCATTGCTGGTAGCTTTTCAGTCTGTATACATCTTGAATCTTATTTTAATTTTCATTAAAGACTGTCTTGTTCTATATTTAGACAGGTCTTAACAATTAAACAGTCTTCCTGAACTTATTCAGAATGAAAGTTCCAAAATATAACTTTTCCTGGATGCAACTAATTATAGATTACCAATTTAATAATAAAGGATGATTAATATATTGTATGAGGCCTTTGGTTTAAGATGCCGAGATTTTAAAAATACATTCAAAACAGGAAAAGAAATGAGGGGGCCCTTGAATGACAGAAAGTATAAAGGTGTACTAAAAGAGGATATAAATATTGTTTCATTGTTATAACACTTTTTAAAATATATTTAGCCTTAATGTGTGTAATTTATTTCCTGCACATGCTTAAATGTACATTTATAATGAGTATAAAAGGAGAATAAAGAGCCAGTTTGGTCTGGTGGTTAAGGCATCAGTCTAGAAACCAGAAGGCTGTGAGTTCTAGTCCTGCCTTAGCTGTGAAAGCCAGCTGGGATGACTTTGGGCCCGTCACAATCTCATAGGGTTGTTGTAGTGGAAAATAGGAGGTGGAAGGTATGTTGGACATGTTTGCTGCCTTAAGTTGTTTGTAAAACTAATAAAATCAGAATACAAATAAATAAATAAAATTTTAAAAATGGTTGGCCGAGATTGGATTTTTAAAAATCATAGACACATTTTATTATTATTAAAGTTTCCTTTGGAAAAAAGGAAACAATTTTTTAAATACAGTACATATAAAAATAAAATAAATAATTTAAGAAACTTGGAACGTTCACTAGATATTACCAAATAAATTCTATTTTCTTTGGATTTTACCATATAATAGATTTCATTTCATTTCTCATAAATTATTTTCCATTTTTATAATGGATTTTTTTTACAAATATAGTTAAACATATTGTTTTATGTTTATATTAAAGTATGTTCAGGCTATACAGATCAACCTGGGAAGGTAGGAAGAAAAGAAATCTAACAGTTTTATTATTATTTTTCCTGATTCTTTCCCTCTGTCATAAAAAACTCAAATTTTAGAGTGTGAAGTCACTTAATTCTCCCAAGACATGAAGATCAGTTTAATAGGTAGGAATACAAGTAGTCCTCATTTAGTGACCAGTATTGGGACTAGCAACTAGTTCATTAAGCAAAGCAATTAGTGAAACTGTGAAACCATGACTGTACTTATGAACTTACTTCCGCTTTTTTTGTGTTTTGCAGACCGTTGAAGATCATAAATACAAAGGTACTTTTTCATAACCATCGTAATTGTGAGTGGTCACTGTATGAGGCAGTTGCTAAATGAGAACTACCTGCAGCAGCATGCTCTTGATAACCAGAGAAAAACAGATACCGTAGACAAGTTCAAAATTAATGGGATACTTGCTTAGCCTTTAACCACACCTGGAGAGGATTTAGGCTGTAATATTTTATTGCATCACTGGATTTTATTTCAATAAAAATAATGTCATTTTCAAGAAACAGGCACATTTAAAAAAAACAGGCACATTTTTGGTACTATGCTTTAATTCTCAAGGTTGGAAGTTATGGGAACAGTAGATTGTTCTAGTGCCCTATGAGAAAGGGGCTTGGAAAGGCAATACAAATGCTTATCACTATTATTTGATAGTTTGGAACCTCAGGGAGCCAGATCCTTGAAAGTGTATTGCTATATTGCAATTGCAGCATTGGCTCTGCTCTAATTATAGAATACAACCTTGTCTTTAACCTGGAGAGCAGCATATATATGTGCTGAAGCAATAAAAATAGTTTCATAACTTAATATGGTTAGAAAACATCAGCAATTCAGCAAACTGGATTGAGTATTTAAATCCTCTTAATAAATACTCTCTTAATAAAATAAAGGCTTTAATCTTAATAATACCTGACTGGCCTAAATCTGTCATTTTAGTTGTCTGATAATGGGCTTTTGGTATGTGAATTTCTTTCTTTCTTTCTTTCTTCTTTCTTTCTTTCTTTCTTTCTTTCTTTCTTTCTTTCTTTCTTTCTTTCTTTCTTTCTCTTTCTTTTTTTTTCTTTTTTCTTTTTTCTTTTTTCTTTTTTTCTTTTTCTTTTTTTTTTTCTTTCTTTTTGCTGGTTTTTGTTTCTTAGCATGCGCAGAAGCTGAGTTCTCAGCACTGCACATGTGC
>QLTV01012194.1:2653409-2683088 GCA_003457575.1 Thermophis baileyi
ATTTGTACAATATCTCAATCCTTGTACCTAAAAATTCTAAGAAATGAATAGAGTATAACAGTGATGGTGAACCTTTTCTTTCTTTCTTTTTTTTTCTTTTTTCTTTTTTCTTTTTTCTTTTTTCTTTTTTTCTCTTTCTTTCTTTCTTTCTTTCTTTTTCTTTCTTTCTTTCTTTCTTTCTTTCTTTCTTTCTTCACGTAGCAGAATTACAAATGAGAAATTGCTGTAGTCTTACATATGCTAATGCAAATTAGATCCTGAGCTGATTGAAGAGGTTGAGCACAGAGATGACACTTCTTTAATCTGATTGCAGGTGCCCTGTGCAATTTGAACAAATTGGAGAATAACGTTTCTGCATTTAAAAGCAGAAGAACAGTTTGGAAATTACAGACCCTCTTGGTTGCTTCTGATGATGCATTCTTACCTCCCAAATGTCTAGGCAAAACCTATGTGATGCCACTTGGTTAAAGTCTTTTCAAGGGTATGGTTTAGCAAACCTTTTTGATGCCTTTTGGCAATTGGCAGATGTTCTCTATATCAAGGGATAAGCTGGGACTGTGATTTAGGCCACTTGCAAAGGGTGTGGGATGCTCCCCTGTGGGTATCTTTAAAAGGCCATAAGCTTGAGTAGCAAATATGAAAAGGTCCAGGGCTGGTGTTAATTACTCAGAAACCACAAGGAAAGTGCTCACTGTCACAGAGTTGAGAGGTTGCGCATCCCATCTTCCACAGATAAAAGAACTGGTATGAAAACATTTTACAGCGGACAATGAAGCCCTGATTAGCATAATCTTTTGCAGTATTCCCAGTAAGCTATCCAAGAGGGAGCTGCTTTTTTCTCATTGCTTTACCCCCCTGGTCTCTAATATCTGGATTTAAGCAACGGCATTGTAAGAATAGATTTTGTCCTGTTTGAAGCCTAACTGTTGTGTTTTCCCGCCTTCATCTGATCATCCCAGTTGCTAGTATGCTACTTTTCAGACTGCCAACAATGGAGTGAAAATGAAGTGTCAGTTCATTGACAGAAACTTATCCTTCCTATTTTTTTTTCTTAATCCAGATTTATCAGGTCCTCTCATCCCTATCCATTCTTCTAAGGGAAGCATGAGCATGACCTTTTTTTTAAAATCAGGCTTTTTGTGAATCTTGAAACCTTCACAAAGTTTGGTCTGAAATACATGCAGACTGAGAGAGAAAGATTGACTGGATTCACATATCACACTAGAGCCAAAAGACAGTTTCTTTAGTTGTAATTGCGGGTTTATATGAACGTATCTGGTAGGATTGGTAAACTATAGTTCATGGCTTCATGTGTATTGCACACTCACCAAATTATAACATATTTAGTAAACCTCAGCTGAAAAAAACCCATGACTTAGCACATATGAACCTAATCAGGAAATTTAGATACATTTAGCCAAAACTAAAATAATTTTTTAGGGGGAAGGAAGAATCAGGGAGATTCCAAGCACAGAATAAACATCTATATATATATATATTTTGGAAATACAATTGCTTTGAGTTTCTTCTGCCAAGTATACACAAATTGTAAAGAAATACTGAGCTAAACATTTGCCTTTGCTTAGTGTGGAGAGTAATGAAGCACACAAAAACAAAATGTTGATTCTGAAAACAAAATAGGAAAGGGAGGAAAAATTTGACAATATTTCCTGTCGTCAGTGGTTCTTTTTTTTTTTTTTTTTTAAGCAACAAGACCTATCCTAGCTTTGGTGTAATTTTACATTTCTAATATTTTGAAATACCAATTTAAGTCTTGTTAATGGTTCTGCTTCTGGTTTCCCTGCTTCAATTTTGCACTCTGATCTTCATTACTTTTTGGGCTTTGTTTATTCTCAATTCTGCCTCCTCTTCTAGCTCAACCCTAGATTAACCCAGCCAGCATGAACTGAGAATTATGGGGATTGAAGTCTGTACATTTGGAAGATGACTTGGGAAATATACCTTAATGGTTCTATTGTACACTGGAGAAGAGCAGGAGATAAAGAAAAAAGGTGGTTGGTTAGAGTACAAATAGGGGCAGATCTGATTATATGGCATAGCACAAGCACCCATGTTGAGGTTTATGTGGTGATACATGCATCATGTTGTACATATTGTATGCCTAAACTCAAGGCTTTATGAGATGTTTGGGGTTGTCTGGGAGCTGGACTGTATTCCAGTCTTACATCACTCTCAGAGACTCCCCCACCCCAGAAAAATCTCTCATTGACAAGCTGGTCTGGATATCTATTTTGATGCAAAATCAACATGGGATGTCTAATTCCTCTGGTTTGGATTAATTTTGATGTGTAATACTGGCATATATGGGTGGCTATTTGAAACAATATGTTATATTGCTTGTCTATGTTATACTGAAGTCTTGCCCAACTTGGCTTGTAACCTCAAGTTGGGAGTTCGTTAGAGACATATATTTGTTTCTTAGAATTCCATCCTATCTTTCCTTAAGAAGATCAAGTTGGTAAGCACTGCACTCTTTCTTTACACCTTAGTTATCAGTTATCAGACTTCTTCTTAACATCCTGCCTTGGAATCCTTCGCAATAGGCAATGACAGCTAGTCTGTAACATCTCCATGGATGAGTAAGTGATTCAGAGAGTGGTGGCTTCTGAGCGGCCAGGCAAAGCTAATTATCCTGACCCATTTCAAACTGGTTTCAGGGTGGATTATAGGGGGGAAATTGTTTTGGTTGACCTGATGGTTTACTTTTGTTTAGAGATCTACAGAAAGTGTGTAACAGTTAGTCCTTCCTAAACTCTCACTGGCTTTTAGTATCATCAACCACTGTATCCCAAATCACCTGTTAGATTTGCAAATATGGAAGATGACATTGTAGTAGTTCTGTTTCTTTCTCTCCATATAGATTTCAGATGATGTCATTTGGATACAGATGCTCCTTGAAACAGCAGCTATCATATGGCATTCCTCTTGGCTTCATTCTTTCTCCAGTCACCATCCATCATCATCATCATCATCATCATCATCATCATTTTATCCATTGTCTATCCACTGCAGAATAGAATAGAATAGAATAGAATAGAATAGAATAGAATAGAATAGAATAGAATAGAATAGAATAGAATAGAATAGAATAGAATAGAATAGAATAGAATAGAATAGAATTTTTTATTGGCCAAGTGTGATTGGACACACAAGGAATTTGTCTTGGTGCATATGCTCTCAGTGTACATAAAAGAAAAGATAAGTTCATCAAGAATCATAAGGTACAACACTTAATGATAGTCCGGGTACAAATAAGCAATCAAATCATATTAGGAACCAGTCAATATAAATTGTAAGGATACAAGCAACAAAGTTACAGTCATACAGTCATTTGTGGGAGAAGGCCTCTTCCTTATGTTTCCAACCAATACGGTCCTGAGCTTTCTTTTGCCAATTGGTCCCGCAATACTTGCTGATGTCATCGATCCATTTTGTTTTAGTCTCTTTCATGGACACTTTTTATCAAGTGGGATCCATTCTATGACTGCCATGGTCCACCTGCCTTCAGTTCTTCTTGCTATATGACCAGCCCATTTCCATTCCATTTACTCTCTTGATGGTATTGTATATCTTCATTTGTTCTCTAATCCATGTGCAGGACTTTCTATCTTGACTTGTAATGCCGAACATGTGTCTTTCCATGGCTCTTTGCTCCAGTCGTAGCTTTGTATCAATTGTGAGGTTTGTGTCCATGTTTCATCAGCATATGTTAGAGCAGGTAGCACACACTGATCGAAAACTTTTATCTTCAGGCATAGAGGGAGGTTATTCTTGAAAAGTACGCTTAGCTTGCTGAATGCCTGCCAACTACGTCTTTCTCCAATATCTCTATGAAATCTTGGGGAGCTCACCAAGAGATTTGGAACTCACTAGTATATCAGAACGTTGATCACATTCAGAACTACGTTTCTAGAATTCCTGGAAGAAAAAGTATGATTCCACTGAATAAAATAATTACCTGCAGTCCGTAATGGACTGGATGGGATAATACGTTGAAATAATCCACTCATTGTGAGGGGCTCATTGTGAGGGGCTCATTGTGAGGGGCTCATTGTGAGGGGCTGTAATTCTGGATGCAAACGTCTATTTTTCAGACTGAGGAAGGTGCCTTTCATTAACTTCATTCATTTTTGGAAGAAAAAAAAACCTCTAGAAAGTGCAATCTATGAAGTAATAATTTTGGGGCTTGATTACTGCAACTCACTCTACATGGAATTCTTTCAATTTCTAAAGAAACTTTATTTTGTACAAAATCCGTAGGCAGGTTGTTTCTGGAAGATCACAAAGAGACAGTACTATGCCTCTATGGTTAAAGCACTACGCTGATGACCGAATCATTTCCAGGCACAATTCAAAGTTCTGGTCATCACCTTTAAAGCCCTATGTGGCTTATATCTAGGCTGTTTTGAGGATTCCCATATAAGCACTCATGCTTACAGAGATTTCTCTATAGTTGTTGCCAGCTCATCTGGCCTCAACTCAGAAGCTTCCCTTTTCTGTTGCCTTCCCACCTCTTTGCAATGCGCTCCCTGCAGAGGTGATGAGTATAACATCTTTATAACCTTTTAAAAAGGCCTTTAAGATGCATTTAACTCAGTTTCCTTGCTTTCACTTGCTTGAGTTGCTATTTTAAGGTTTGTTTTTAAGGTTTTTTTTAAATTGTAAATTGCTGATGAACTTTGGTAAATTGGCAGAAAACCTACTTAATTAATTAAGATGAGTACAGCTTCAAGCAATTTCTCCTCTCCCTGCCACTTTAGCCTTTATAAGATGAGCTGATATGAAAAACATTTCTAAGATCTGGAAAAAATCATATCACAAAACTGGACAATTATGAGCCTCAGGATGGCTTTATGGAGAAAAACTTGCTCACATAGAGATGAAAAGGAGAATGAAATTGGCCCTAGGTTAAAAGGGTAAAAGCTCTGGATGCTTCTCTGTCCAACAATTCAAAGGGATGGAAAATCAATAGAAACTACACACTAAGAATCCCTGCTAGTATCCACTCTATATTTATTGTTCCTAAATAGCCAGTTCATTAACATCTTCACCCAGCCTAAAAGTAATTGCTCAGCCCTTTTGGAAAAACAGAATATTTACATTTTGTTTCTTATTTCAGTTTGGTGAATGAATCTACAGTATATTTACATGTGGTTTAACATTAGAGTTTAATATGACTCTCTCAGTTGACTTCCTTGTGTTCTAATTTGGTAAGTACTTTGATCCCAAGTATCCTAGTTTATAGCTAGATATTAATAGTCACGTTAAAGCTTTGTTACTGCAGGGGATACCTTAAAGGTTTCTAAAAGTTGGGCAGCTTCTCTCCAGAGTTGCTCAAATTATAAACGTAAGTCCAAGATCAGGAAATTGTATGGATGTCTCAGAAGCTTTGCTGTTGTACAACTGAAGATTGTCTCTATTGTATATAAAAACTGTCATTTGGATTCCAGCAAGGAAGTGTAAGATGGGATCGCTTCAGGGCAGATTCTATGGATCTGATACACACATACCCATGAATAATTTTTGGCTGTCTGATAAAAGGCAAAGCAAGGTTCGGATAGACATGAAAATAACTTAAAATGAAAAAGAAGAGAAAAGAGGAAAGAGGAAAGAGGAAAGAGGAAAGAGGAAAGGAAAGGAAAGGAAAGGAAAGGAAAAGAACGGAAGAGGACACGTCTGGAAACCAGACAGACAGAAAAGGAAAGGAAAGGAAAGGAAAGGAAAGGAAAGGAAAGGAAAGGAAAGGAAAGGAAAGGAAAGGAAAGGAAAGGAAGATTTCATGTTTTATTTGCTCTGTTTTCTTGTTATCATATTAACTAGGTTTTTGACTTATCATGTGAACCAATGTAGATATTTTTAATTAAGTGATGTGGAAATAGCATATGTGTGTAAATAAATATAATAGCAATAGCAATAGCACTTAGACTTATATACCGCTTTACAGTGCTTTACAGCTCTCTCTAAGCGGTTCACAGAGTCAGCATATTGCCCCCAACATTCTGGGTCCTCATTTTACCCACCTCGGAAGGATGGAAGGCTGAGTCAACCTTGAGCCGGTGAGATTTGAACCGCCGAACTGCAGCTAGCAGTCAGCTGAAGTAGCCTGCAGTACTGCACTCTAACCACTGCGCCACCTTGGCTCAATCATGCATCTATTAATGGAAACTAAATAGTTTGGGTTTAAGACAAATGTCTCCGAATGTAAGGATATGCTACATACAACTGGGGAACTCTAGTCAACATTTCTTTTTCCTTAAGGACTATAAAGCAAAAACCTCAGGGAAACTCAAACAATTTATAGAATATTTCATTAAAAGACATCTTGTTACAATATCAAAGGAAACTTGTCATCTTTGAGAATAATTGGAAATGGAAAACATGCTTAACAATACTGTACGTACATGGCTTGTTGGCTTTTTCAAAATTGGGAACAAAATCCCCTATATTTTTTGTATTTTGAACACAACTGAAAACAAGAACAAAATATAATGTTGGCCCAGTTTTCAGTAGGCAAGGATGGCCCAGCAGCAGAGATATTGTAGTATTTGTCTACAATAGCTGTCACGTACTGTACTGAACTAAAGTTAAAGAGAGTCTGTACCTTTTTTAAAAAGGTCCATGACTATAGAAATGTTGATGGTTGGCTAATACATGCCTTTCCATTGGTAAATGCAAACACCAAGGTATGGTTTTCACCTATGAATGATCTAAAATAAGAATTATATTACAATCAGATCCTTGATCTCGAAAACACTGTTTTTCTTAAAATTTAGTTCAAGAGACAAAAATAATTAGTACAAAATAATTAATTACCGGGAACAAAAGTGTGGTTCCACCAATTAGCTTCTTTCCTGTATTTTGCATATTGAATAACAGTCTCCGCAACTGAAGCTTAGAATATTCTTAAGAGATATGTGAGCAAGAGGAGATTGTCACTGGGCCTTTCAGAGAGATGCAAGAATCGTGTGTCATCTATATTAGTTACAAAAAAGATGCCCCAGCCTAATGCAACTGGACAGGTTCAGCACTACCTCAAATTAATTTGCCTCGTCAGTGGTCTGTAGCATTTGCCCACTTGTAAACATTGTAGACACCTCACCCTCTGCTCTGCAGCCAGCTGACACAAAAAATTGAATCAGATCCATGCTGCATCTAAATTGTTGTCAGATATCAGATACAAGAATAAATGCATTACCCCTATTGTGTTTTAGCCATCATCTTGGGTTATGTCAGCATTCGGCAACTGTTTTATGGCTGATGATGTCTTTCAGAGACAAATGCAAATGGTCTGTAATTTATGCCACTAATGGATGATGGAGCCATCACTGAACAGGTAAACAACCTTCTTATTCAGTACTAACCATCTTGCTGCCTCCATGCCATGGAATTTACATAATTGTTTAAGCCATTGAACAGAATTGTTACATTTAATTACACCTTGTTGTGGAAGATTTATGGCAATATTTGATTATATCCGAGAGAGTGTTAACTGAGGTACAAATAGCTGGACCTGCTGAGAAATAGAAGAAGGGCTGCCGAAGAGCTCATTATAACTTGACTAAATAAAAACATTTTCTCCTTTCAGACGCAACTCATAATAAGGTGCATTTAAAGGGTCAGAAATAATGAACAGTTAAAGCTTGCTAAAGATATTAGGAAGTAAAGATTCATGTCAAACAAGGTAAGGAAAGGAAATATAGCTATAAATTTGATAGATTCCATGTGGGAAGAAGAGAGTCTGTATATACATTTCCCCCCTAGGATAAGTAACTTCAATTATCTTTGCTAGGACTCATTATTCTTTTTTTTCCCCAGACAAACCAATATTTTAATGTATTAAAGGGCAAGAGATCCAGTAACTACAAGACCGAAGCTACAAAATATTCAACCAGAAGATACAAGATGATCTAGTGGTTAAGGCATCAGGCTAGAATAAAACAAATAAAGTATTCACCACAAGGAGCCAAGAATGGTAGACAATCTGATGCCCCTGGATGTTTTAGGCTACACTAGTTGTTTCCCTACCAGATACCCTACCATTCTGAGGATTTCAGAATTTTTCCCTATTACCTTGTCATGATCAGATTGCTTCCTCCTTCCTTTCTGCTTTCTCTGAATTGAGATATCTTTTTTTAAGGCTCCACAGTTTCCTGACATTCCATCATGAAAGAGCTGGTGAAGGGTTGCTTTAAGCACTGTTCATTGGAGGAACCTGTAGGATATCACCAGGCTGAACCTGAGTCCGGGGGTCAAAAACATAATCAGCTTGGAGTTGCTACACTCTCTAAGAGACCTAAGTTCAGCCCACCTTGAAATCCATTGACTCTTATCTGTCACCAATTTGCCTTGACCATTAGTAGATAAGATTCTTGTGAATCGTAAATTCAAATAAACTCATGCTTTTCAACTCTATCCTGGCTCATGATTTCCTGCACCTGACAGAACCCACATAATATATGAAACCTCCTTCACAAATCACAGTGATATTCAGACTTTACATGGGCATGTTCTCCTTGGACATACACACCCCAAAAATAGCTGTGGAGGATAGCAGCCAATGACCAGGAAGGAGCAGTTCAAAGATCAACAAGTAGGAGCATAGCCAATGCTGAAATATAAACAAAAAAGTGAATTGATATCATCCAGATTGCTCTGGGTGCATACAAAAGTAGAAATTCATAGTCTGATGACAGTTGTATGTCATACTTCAATAAATAATAATAATAATAATAATGGAAGAACGTATCAGATAAGAGTTTTGGTGAAAATTATGTAGCATTTTGAATGAATACAATTCATAGAGAGACAATATTCTATTAGATCAGGGGTATCAAATTGGAGGCCCACAGGCCGGATGTGTCACATGCAGGCCACACCTACCCCGGCTCCGCAAAGGCAAAAAACATCACGATACATCACGATATGTCACGTGATGCGATCAAGTTTGACACCTGTGTAATAGATGACATAAATGGATGCATTGAAAGAAGACATGTATGTGATTAAATCATGTCCATTTGTATGTACAGGCATCAAATATAAATCTAAAAATGATTGTTTGGTTATTTAAAAGAATAAATTCATGAAGATACAAAGGTGAGGTATTTTGAATGTGAGAACATCACTTTTTGATAGCAACTTTAGGGGCAAATAGGAAAAAATTGGCATAGATAAGGAGAAAGGGAAGGAAGCAAGAGTAGAAATAGAATAATTTTAAGAAATATGAGGTCTGTATGAAAAATTGGTACAATTTTCCAACAAAATATATGGCAAGTGAATGTAAGGTATAAGGATGTGGCAATTTGGAACAGCATGAAAAGAATTTTTGTTACAGACTCCAGTTTGTATGGAGTTCATAGTTCATTAGTCATTAGTCATACTAATGGAATTATTAAAAAAGATGATTGGTGGAATTATGAGGTGAAAAGTGCTATGGTTGGGAAAAATGCATAATGAGAATGAGATAAAGATTTGTGTAGTGCATATATAAAAGAAAGAAAAAGAAAGAAAGGGAAAACAAAAGGGAAAGGGAAGGAAAAGAATATAATTAAGGAGAGCAACAAACAATTAAGATTAAAAAAAAGCAGAAAAAATGCAATGTGATTTTGATGGAAATAATTGTTTTGGAAGAGAATAAAGAGGCACTCTATCCAGCAGATGAAAAATTAAAGTAATGACTGATATTTCTGGGACATCTTCCTATTGACCAAAACCTTCAAGTTTTTGAATCCTATAATTAATAGATAAGAGTAAGTTCAAAACTATTTAGTGAATACTTTTTGCCCTCAGCTCTATTTGTTTCATGATGATTGCCACTGGAAGTAAATGTGAATAGAACATTAATCCAGAAACACAAACCATCTTAATTATTTTTCATCACTTGATTGCCTGTTTGGTTATATTGGAACCAGAGATACATGTAGTATTTTCATATAACGAGTTCAATAATCAGATGCATAAGACATCTTTTGAGTGTTCACTGTCAAAATAGATAAAGAATTCACTCCGGGCCTGACATTTTTTATTCTTTTATTCATTTGAAGGACAGGTACTGTATATCACATTTGTGTTAAATGCAAGTGCAATTCTTGATGTAATCTGGATCTCTGCTTTATTAGCATCCTGGATCGCAGTTTTGCATTTGTGTTCAAGGGGATACAAGTGCAATTGTTGTTTCTGTCCTTCCACCTGGAAGCTTGGAGGTTGGGAAGAGAAGGGCATGGTGATAACTTCCCTGAAAATAAGCTTCTCTGTTCTTATGTATTCAGGCAAATGCCTGAAAAGGTCTAGAGCAACCCTGAAAATGAACAGTTGACAAATGAACTGCACAATAGGAATTTCATATCCAAACGCCTTGGCAAATTTTCTCCAAACAATGTACTGCACTTGCTGACATCAGCAGCTGTTTCTGAATGATTCATGAATAGAAAAAAAGGCAAAATTAATTGGATAATTTCTTCCCAATGAATCATATACACACACAGTTCTATTCCTAAAAGCTTTCTTGCCCTTGAACTACACTGATTCGCTGCTGTTAGCTGCCTGTGGTTTGCCGCCAACATGGCGTCGCAACTTCTTTCTGCATATTTGTATGGATATAAGATATAAGCATGTATTTGTGTTCTATTTGTGTGTTTGTGTCCAACCCCCACCCCACAACTACTTTTGTCTGAAGTCAAAAGACTGGAAAGAAAACTGAGCGACTGAGGACACTGAGTGGTGTCTACCCTTCAATTTATGTGAACATCAAAAACATGTAAAGTATGATAGTTTCATACGTTCAGCTGTTAAGGCATATTTTAAAGAAGAAGAAAAAAAACAAAATGAAGGAATAAGAGAACTGCCACTCAGAATGCTATTCAAATAAATATATAAGATAAACAGTTCACGGAAGGTTATGTAGCTGAATTTTCAATCGGATATACCACAGGCTGTCAGAATAACTTCTTTCCATTAGCCAGATTTGTTGCCCAAACAGGCAAAATAGGGCACCACTCAACCAAGTATTATTGCGGTCAATCCCGATATATTACATTCAAGATTTACATCGGGGACTCTTCCTGGTTAGTCTCTATTTGATGCATCATAATAAATAATAGTCACTGCATCACTGATTATCAATGTAATATATTCACTGTACTGAGCTGCTGACACAGCAGACCAAGGGTTGACTTAGCAGTATTACTCCAGCCTCTTCTCAGACTTGTCTCAAGAATGAAACTTATTCAGACAGTAGAGAATATTTCATTCTTCTTAATAGTAGCATACAGTCAAAAGTATTATGCAGTAAAAGATGGTGACAGATATCTGCATTTCAGTGTCCCTCATTTGCTATTTTGATTCCATCCATTTCCCTTTGGGATATGGCTTCCTTCTCTACTTTAGATTTATATTAGATGTAATTCTAGCCAATTAAGGATCACATAGTGAATGTAATGTTATCACAGCACTACATAGCTAATCAAATAAAGATGTTATTAAAGGCAAAAGACAGCTCCTGGGAGTTAAGAGGAAAAGTATAGCAACATAGGACTATTAATGCCCAAAATATCAAGTGTGTATATTAGGGGTCACTTTTTTACACTGTAGAAAATCTTCCAAAAAAGATTTGGAAGCCCGAGAATGCACATCTCCAATTCTAATGTCATGCTTTTAGATATATACACAACTGAATGCTTTGTACAATCAAAAGGAAGCCCTGTTTGTCATGCTTATGCAGATCTGTAAGCACCAATTATATCTCACCACCAACAACAAAAATGGTTAATGTTCTAGAATTTGAGGAAAGAACAGCCTTCTTTCTTGTCTTGGAAGCATGGAATTCCCCTGTCTTATTTGGCAGGTCAGATTACCTCAGGGATTAAGGGTTTAGAGCAGATGAAACATTCCCTAATTCAAAGCTTGCTGAGGAAGTAAACCTAACCTTAAGGAGGAGGAAGCAGAGAGCAACTTTTCCTAAGTCTCCCTGCACACTGTGAGAGAACCACTCCTATGTGAGAGTGGTGGGAAGCACAATGCAGAAAAGACCTGGGTTGGGGCAGAAGGAAATGGAATGATTTATCATACGCTGGACACAAAGACCTAACTCAACATTCTACAATCTTAGAAAGCTCCAGATACATGGATGAACTCTCAGATTTCTGTGGCCAACATGGAACGTCCTGAAAATTCCAAGAGTTGAAGGCCACTCATCTGGAGGATACTAAAGTTGAAGAAGGCAGGACTCAGAGCTGTATTGTCCTATGGAAATTCACTGCTCCTATGTTCAATTATATCTGTAGAACTTCAGTTGGGTTTTAATATGCCCAAGTGATTTGAAAGAGAGCCATTAAATAAGACTGGAATTGCCTCCCAGAATATCTGTTTTAGGGATGGGTAGAAGATAGCTGGAGAGCTATTGTTAGCTCAGGTGTGATTTGTGACAAATCAACAAAAGTGCAGCTGCTAAAATGGTCTCTCTCCATCTCTGATTGCTGAAAAGAAAATGTGAATTGGAGGAAATTTAAAAGTAGTGTTTGTGTGAAAGGACCTATGAGCTCAGTTTTCTTGAGCAGATAAGTATATTTAGTGGTACTTTGCACTACTACTACATACCGGTATTTTATTGATCAGTATTCATAGTAAATCAAAGTAGATTGGACAGAAGTTCCTGTTTAGTGTGACATTCTGAACTTCCACAATTTCTTCAGATTCTCCCACCTACAGTACTGTAGAGTTCATATTTTCTGTGATGTTTTGTGATGCATCTCCTCTAGCCTCACCCACTCACCCCTAATAAAAGGGCTGGCCCAGGACAGAATTTTCCAGAAATTAATTTTTCCTCAAATTATTTTGATTGCAGGTGTTTCATCTTTGGCCTGAAAGCCAATATATTTGCTCTACCACAAATAATGTGCTGGTATTCGTTATAATGGTGGAAGATTTTAAAAATCTTACTTACTGAATAAGTGATATCAGCAAATTCAAAGTTATGGTTTGGAAGCTACATCTCCCAATTTTAGAAAATCCAGTCTCAGTATGACGCCATATATCCTCCAGTGATCCACCACAGCTCAAGGGGAAAGTTTTAAATCTCAGTGGTATAGAAGACAGTATTTTATTGCTATGCCTTTTTTTAATCAGGGCAATTCACCAAAACTATAAAAAAAAATACCTGCTTTATGCCTATTTGTGCTTTTCATCTAGCAATATTCTTTCTCTTCTATACAACTATTAAAGATCCAGAATACTCTACTTCCTTTGCATTTAGCCCTTCCCTCACTATTCCTACAAAGGTAGCAAATGATTCTGAGTTTTGTTTTGTTTTCTTTTTATGTATGCTTTTGTTTAGAATTTCTGCCTTTCCTCTCTCTCAACACTCTCCCTCTCGCACAGATGCGGGGAAAGAGAAAAAGGAGACATTTTCTCTGGTGCTAATGTATTTTTTTTCCTGGAAAATGTATAAATAGATATGAGCAAACTGTCTAAAAGTTATTCAGCTACCCAGTGAACCATGTAATCTGTTGGTTCATACAGACAACAGATAATAGAGTGAGATATTTCCTTTACATTGCCTGGGTAGAGTCTCGGCACAAAGAGTCAATTTGTGTCCTGTCAGGGCATGTTACAACACACTATATTATCACTTTAGGAACAGGCAATTTGGATAATGAATATATGATTTAAGGAGCAAAAATGAAAAGGCTATTTAGCAGATTAGATATCTGTGAAGTTAGAAATGTTGCATCCGGAATTTTGTTTTATGTTTTCTTAATTCTGATTAGTTATGCCTATTTCCTTGGCTGCAATTTGCATCTCTGTTGGCAAGACTTCCCTTTTTCACTGTGCCACACATAATTTAAAGTAGGCCTTTTGTGGCTATACCTTGCCTTTCTTAAACTTCCTACATTCATACTTTGTCTATTTTAAAATTATCTTCTGGATAGGCAGCATGCTGCTACGCATGCCCAGGTTGCCAATGGAATTGGCCTTTGTACACACACACACACACACACACACACACACACACAAAATCTAACTCTAAAAGGAAAATGTGTCACTAGAAATTTTACATTCCCCTCATGTCTAGTAATGTAAAATAGGTTCATATTATTGCATATTTAAGATCATAATTAGAGGCATCTGTCTAGCTTGACCTAGCTAGGATAAAGATTTTTTTTTTTAAGCAAGGAAAGTTTATAATGCTATAGTTCATTCTACCATCAGATTTCCAAAGTGCATTTAGGACACTTCCAGACAGGGATTTTGCATTTCTCCCAAACCAACTTTGCATCATATCAACATGCCTGACCAGTAGCTAGGCAGACTCCCCCCCCCCCAGTTCTACTTGCATTCATTGGTCTGTAGCCATCTATTTTTGCCTCCTGAAAATGCTTAAGATGTCTATATGGAGTCTGAATGCATCCTTGGAGATCCTGTGCTAGAGATTGATGTTTTGCTTTGCAACTTGCCAGATTCCTATTTTTTTAAACCAAAATAATCTTAATAAAATGACATTTTAAAAATTAGATTGGCATAGATAGATGCCAGCGGGTATCATGTTGCTTACCATTAAAAGCAATATAAATATAATATACTTACTGATTTCATTGGGGCTTTTGTAAGCAAGTCTACGACTGGACCCAATCAAATGAAGCTCATTCTCCTCCGAGAATAGGCAGAAGATTGCTGCCTGAATTTTTTTGAAGCCATAACAATATTGTTATTAACAGTAGTATTTGAAAAAATGATTGGAGAAAGTCCTAAGGATGTGGAGAATCCCATTGAAATGTTTTACGATATTTCTTTTTAGTTCCTTTGGAAGTCCTTTTCAGGCGAAATTCATCAATAGCCTAAGCAGTGATAAGTCATGATGCATACAACTCTTGGCTTACCCAATATCCCTCCATTGTTTTCCTACATTTGCTGCAAATTTTGCTTAGGGCAAATTTCAGAGGCAAGTTGAGAAAATTGACAGAAGGTGTACAAATGACTCTAATAGCAAAAAGGAGTGGGACCTTGTCAAGTAAACGGCTTGATCTAAAAATTTTGACCATACCACAATGGCCAAAAGACACAATCCTTTTTGTCCTTTGGTAAATACAGGAAAACCTTGGGTCATGATACAAAATACTGTCTTATTTTGCATCTTCTTCTATCTTCTATCCCCGTGCCTGCATTGTATAGTTATTGTGTTTGGGCCGCATCAGAAAACAGCATGAATACATTCTTATGAGTATTAGAACACGTATGGAAATGAAGAGCCCCCAATGACCTTTGTAATCTTTACTGATCACTTGTGTTTGTTGTAGTAGGAAGGCAAACACAAGCATAGAAGTGTTATTGAACAGCAAACCCTTCAAAAAATTCACCAGTCTTTTGTACTGAAGTTGCAGAGCGGTTGGGGGCCCCCCTTTCAGACAGCGTACTTATGCAAGTATTAAGAACTAGCCGAGATAAGAAGTAAAGCTTAAGAGACCTTCATCATTAGCTGCTAGTGGTGGAGATTAGTGATGCAGCTATGGGATTACTGATGGAAAGAGGGCTAGTGCTGACTAATTGTTCATTAATGCCTGAAAAAATAAGAAAGTGGTAGTCAAAACTCACCACTGTTTGTCCCTTCAAAGTAAACTAGAAATTAGATAGGGTTGTAAGTGATGATCCTGAGGTTTGAAGGAATACATTTAATTTCAGTTTACAGAGCAAATGATTCTTGGTACACTTCAATAATTCATCAACCATGCACTTTTATGGCAGAAGTGTGCAGATTCTGAGGCTTGAAAGATCTCTACTCCCCCCCCCATTTTTTTTAACCAGAATTCAAGAGATTTATATATCAGAATCAAAGTACTAAGTAGTGATATGGGTAGGTGGACACATGTTAGGAAATAAGAAACTGTGTTTAATTCTTTGCGAGCTAATAATATAGGTCTTTACATATACAGTCCCCTCTTGATTGTTCATCAAACAGTCTTTTTATATAACCTTATACAGGAGAGAAAATGTATTTGTTATAGATTAACTGTAAATTATTCAAAGATCAACCAGTTCATTCTAATGTAACTTCTGTCCATCGTTATTTGATGGCAGGGAGCTAATCTGTAAAGGTGCTTTGATCAGTCTTTCCCAGTTAAAAACATAGATGCTTTGGCTACTCATTCTGATCACTAATATGACCATATTGGCTGGACCATTATTTAGTGCCCTTCTTCTTCTTCTTGTGCCATATCCGTCATCGGACGTTGGCAATCATGTTGGCGATCCTATTTTTATCAACAGCTGCATGAAAAAGTGCTGTTGAGTTTTGTCTGAACCAGTCCCTTAGATTTTGAAGCCATGATGTTTCTGTTCTTCTTCTGCTGGGACCTCGTTTACCTTCAATCTTTCCTTGGAAGATTAAGTGAAGTATGCCGTATTTTTCTGGGTGTCGTATCACATGTCCAAAATATTCTAACTTTAGCTTTTTTATGGTTTTGATGATTACCCTTGGCTTTCCCAGGCATCTTATCACCTCCTCATTTCTGATTTTGTCAACCCAACTTATACATAACAACCACCTGTAAATCCACATTTCAAATGCTTCTAGTCCCTTCAAGTGGCTTTCTGTCAGAGACCAACTCTCCACTCCGCAGAGCAGGATAGAAAAGATAGCATCTGACAAGCCTGATTTTCAATCTTAGGCTTATGTCGTGACTGCAGACGACCTTTTTCATTTTGAAGAATGCTGTTTAAGCTTTCTCTATCCTTGCTTTTACTTCAGTGGTCATGTTCCAGCTTTCATGTAAATTAGAACTTTTTCTAGTGGTATTCCTTCCGAAGTTATCGATGGTAAATTAATGGGTTGTTTGCTGACGACCATGATCTTGGTTTTTGAGGTGTTAAGCTTCAAGCCGTGTTTTTCAGATATTTCTGTGACTCTGTTGATGAGGAATGAAGGTCTTCATGCTTACTGGCAAGCAGTTAGGGCCCTTATCCTTTAGATTATTTATAGTCTCACAGTCTGGAAGCATCTAGTATACAGGTGGTCCATCTTACTTGTGGGGCTTTACTGCAACTAAACAAATGAGAATAATGAGATCACACTTATTAAAATAATAAAAGTCATACTTTACAATACACAAAATCTTCCTGACACGCCATCCATTTCTATATCAAAGCAATATATATTATGGTATATTATAGTATATATAAGGGACCAGGAGAAAAGCCTTTTCTGCTATGGCTCCTGCCCTCTGGAATACCATGCTTGCCACCATCCTTTTGGCCTTCTGAAAAGGTTTGAAAACTTGGCTCTGCCAATTGGCCTGAGGTTCTGATGGGGACATCCCATTCTGGAGGTGGTTAATGGACTAGGCAAACTCTAGGTGACATACAGCCCAGTAAAAGCAACAAAATAAAACTTTAAAAAAATCAGAATAATAATAAATATTAACATCAAAATTTACTTTAAATTAACAGAGGTGGCAAGGAAGGAAGCAAGATGCAGACAGGTGAGAGGTGGGGTCTTATCTCAGTCCATTAACCACCTCCAGAATGGGATGTCCCCATCAGAATTCCAGACCAATTGGCAGAGCCAGGACTTCAAATCTTGTCAGAAGGGTGGGGGCAAGTATGGTGTTCCAGAGGGCAGGAGCCACAGCTGAAAAGACTTTTCTCCTGGTCCCTCATATATACCATAATATACCATAATATATATTGCTTTGATATATAATTATAGAGATATATAGAGTTGCCTCTAGGTGTGATGAGCAGCATATAAATTTAATAAATAAATAAATAATAGACATATGTTAAGAAGCTAAAATTAACTAAATAATAAAGAAAAAAATTAAATAAAGAATAAATAAATGATAAAAATAATAAATAATATATAAATAATAAACTAAAATCCTATTACCTTCTACTATTGGTATCTTATGATTATATTATTTTGTTGTTTGTTGTTTGTTGTTTGTATGTACACTGAGTTCTTATGCACATGAGACAAATTCCTTGTGTGTCTAAGCCCACTTGGCCAATAAAGTATATTGTATTATATTGTGTTGTATTGTATTGTATTGTAAAATGAACTGCTTTCTCTGGACCAGCTTTTTAAAAAGTCTGGGAAGTAGCAATGACTGAAGTATTAGTTGAGTCCTGGCAATGAAACTTGAAGAATTCTTTCATTAGAAGATTGTTTTACCTAGATTTGGTCTCTATTTTTTAGATATAATAAGTAATTTGTAGTGGATTAACTCCATCTACACTAATGTCTTGTTGAACAAAACATTCAATAAGCATGTTTAACATTTCATATTTCCCTTTAAGCTTAAAAATGTAATTATATAGCATGTAAACTGTGAGATATTTAACAAAAATTGCTTTTCTTTTGTATTTGGTTCTGAAGTTGTGATTTATTTGGTTTTTTATTCTGTTTTTATTCTGAATTTCAATGCCTAGTTTAACACTGTTTACATTAATCCAAGAAAGGCAGTTTCCTGTAACATGCACAGTCATTTCTCTTACTCTTTATCTTCATAATAATAAGTTGGAATAGGTTGAGCTGATAAAAATTATCTAACAAATTCCTTAGCACAGTGGAGATATGAATGTAGGGCTCCTCCCTGTTAAACTGAACAATCTTTATATCAATCAACTCTTTAATTTAACACTGATGATTCTGATTTAGCATTCCATTTTTGCTCCAATGGCATAATGTCTCTACATTGTTCATTTAAAGAGTATTTATGTTGCCTTTAAACTGAATTGTCACCTGCATGTATAACTGTGAAACCAATGTTCAAGTCACAATTAGGCATAATGCAGAGGCATCCAAGGCAAGCCATGATAGCATCATGTACTGTACATCATGGCATCATTATACAAATAATGCAAATTCCCAAACTGCATCTTTTGTGTAACGATGTGGAAAAGTGTGTGATGTCTCTTGCTCTTTATGCCACCATTCTCCCAGGCAGATGCCCATGAATAAACCATTTATTTTAAAACTAGGAAAGGAGAAATTCCCAAATAAAGAATCCATCTGAAATACTGCATTATCTTTCATCTCCAATGAAATGCATTGTGTCATTCTGCTGTATGAAAGCAAAAATGGATCCAATCAATTTTAAAATTGATTATTAAGGAATAGCTTAACTTCCACCCATATTTGGCACTGATCCAGCAGTTAACAATTCGTTATGATAATTACTTTCTACCTAACTGAAGACAATGATTAAAGAAATGTGGGGGAAAACTTGCTGCATTTCTTTTTGTGTAAATAGCTATTGGAATTTGCCTTGTATTTCCACAACCTTACCGCTGTGTACATAGCACTCATAACTCTTTCAAAATTTTAGCACAAGACTGAAAGTTACAACTAGAAATTCCAAGCTGCCTGTTAGATAAAATACATCCAAGTATTCCTGTTTGCTAAATGGCTTGAGTCTTCCAGTATACAAAATGATCCACATTCCTCTGTTTCCCTCAAAGGAAGGTACATGCCAAGGACAAACTCAGCACAAAAAGAAGTGCTTTAAGCTCCACTAACATCCATATCCAATGAAAATATACGGTAGGTCATTGTTTAAGCTAAGTCCAATGGCAGGTCTAATATCTTTTTTGGGTTACTTGGGTAGAAAATACCTTTAGACCTTTCACTGAGTTAGGGAATTCTCTATTACTTACTGTACATATGATAAACTGAGAAACAGGAGAATTTGAAGAAGTCTGTTACCAGAAACTTTCTGCTTAAAATAAGTGGAAAACCCAGACTCCAAGACCCTATGTGCTCCCTCAACTTATTTTTTAATTCAATAAAGCTCCCACCAACATACTTGCTAAAAATTGTACGGTTTCACAAGAACAGTACTGCTGAATCAGTCCAAAGCTTATGTTAGTCCACTGTTTTGTTTCTCATTCTTGGAGGAAAGTTTATCAAGGGCCATTGGATTTCAGGAGCCAAAAACGCTCGATAAACCTACCTTCCAAGAATGTTCCATTCATGTTTTTAAAGCTATCCAGATTGCTGCCCATCATTATGACTTCAGTAATGAATGCCACAAGTTAATTAATTCACAGGTTCCACAGTTTTCAGTATTTTGAAGCAAAACCTCATGAAAAGAATCTATTTTAAACCCTAAAGTAATCTTAACATTCATAACATAAAAAGGGGGAAAGACACAAAAATGCCATTCCGTATCTAAATCACCTTTTCCCTTCAAGTCCAAGACATTACATAGCTCTGTCCTTCAACCATTTAATAATAATCTATTGCTTTGACTAAAAACTTGCTGTTCTGGAGCATCTTGCCATAGCCCCTAGACTTACTTGTATGCCCCAAGATATTATTCTTGAGGAAAGCAGTCCACATCAGTTTGGAAGTGCCCTACCCCTGTCCAACATTAAGGAACTGGTGATACAAAACTATAAAGAATGAAGCTAAGGAATGGAGGCAGGAAAACCATGAGAAAAAAGTCAGTCAGTCAGTCAGTCAGTCAGTCAGTCAGTCAGTCAGTCAGTCTGTCTGTCTGTCTGTCTGTCTGTCTGTCTGTCTGTCTGTCTGTCTAGCTAGCTAGCTAGCTAGCTAGCTAGCTATCATCTATCCCTTCTTACCTATGGGTAGTCTATGTCTTCCTCAATCTTTGGTCCTCTACCAGAGCTCTGAGGCCGTTCCTGAGATCTGTTGGAGCTCTCAGCTTAGGACTCACAATCCCTAGTGCTCCTATCATCACTGGAATCACTTTGGCCTTTATTTTCCACGTGCTCTCTAGTTCCTTTTCAGACCCCAGTACTTCTTCAGATTGCCTTACTCCTTCTTCCTGGTGTTGCTGTCACCGACACCTCTGTGTGTGTGTGTTTGGTGTGTGTGTGTGTTTGGTGTGTGTGTGTGTTTGGTGTGTGTGTGTGTTTGGTGTGTGTGTGTGTGTGTGTGGGAGAGAGAGAGAGAGAGAGAGAGAGAATGTATGTATGTATGTATGTATGTATGTATGTATGTATGTATGTATGTATGTATGTATGTGTGGCTTGGAGTAGAGTATCATTTTTCCAAAGGCCTCTCAGAAAATGGGCCACATAAAGAAGGCCATATGAGTAAGTGATGGAGACACACAAATATGTTCTGAGAGTCAGCTTCAGCCTTACAAGAGAGAAAGGGTAAGATTTTTTTTCATACTGGAGACCTCCGGAGATCTGAGTGTGGCAGAGTGGATTATGCAAAGGGCATATGAATAAAAGTTGGGAAATGAGATTGGACAAGATCATGGAGCCTTGTCTAATAGTAGCAGTAATTATAACAAAACTACTTGTGAAAAGAGTTTAAACTTAAGTCAATTAAATAATACACGGGTCAAAGCAACGTTCAGTTATGACATTCAAATACTTTTTGAAATAGGAAGTCTCAAGGCTTCAGGCTAGTTTGGGCAGAAATTTTCCCAATGAGGCTGCTGTTTCTGAAAAGGTTCTGCTTTGAATTGTCGTCTTCTTTGTTTGAATTGACCTAAAACAGACTCCAGAATGCCAGGAATAAGGAGAGTCATACAAGAGTTGTGTTAGTCTGCTGTTACCATTGCACTGATGCTGAGACTAGATCTCTCTGTTATTACCCTGCAGTTCCTCAGTTCTGGGAGTTCCTTGAGTTATAAGTGTTATAATTAACCCAGTTATAAGTGTTATAATTAACCCAGAACAAATAAGGTCATTTGAGATCTTAATGATGTTTCTTATGATCTTAAAACAAGACTAATCCAATAAAATATTTTTCTTTCCTCAAGTACATTGGATACCTCAAAGAATATTTTTTGAAGTTTGCTGTTAACTTCGTAGATTGGAAATGTAAAATGATAGACAAGACATTTCAATGGATAGTCAATTATGATGGATAGTTAATTTAAAAAGATCCATGGAAGATTATTTTTATATATGAGTAGTAGCTGGATACCCGTGCTTCGCTATGAAACTGAACTCCTTAGCATGGAGTAGAATGGCAGGCCAGATGAGTCATGCGTTGGCCACGCCCACTGGTAGTTGGAACAGAGTTCTTTTCAGGTGGGAAGGGGGAGTAGAACGTCTAACTCCTTAGCATCAGAGTGTGTTAATAATAATATAAGAAATAACTAATGATCTGATGGTCATTTTGAAAAATCCTTTCTTAGCGAGCATTTAGAAGCCAAGGGGGACATACGTGCCAAGTTTCAAGTTTGTAGGCTTTACGGTTCTGGAGATTTCGTGATGATGCGTGAGTGGCATTTGGCATAGATAGATAGATAGATAGATAGATAGATAGATAGATAGATAGATAGATAGATAGATAGATAGATAGATAGATAGATAGATAGATAGATAGATAGATAGATAGATAGATAGATTATTGCTATGAAACCAGTTTATATGCAAAAATGGAAAGACTCTGAAATACCTACAATGGAGGAATGGTCAGCAAAGGTGACAGAACAAGCAGATATGGCAAAATTATCTTGTTTGATTAGAGAAAGATCAACAACTAGATTTATTAGTGACTGGAAACCTCTTATGGACATTTTGCTAAGAAAAAGATTACTGTATGGGATTACAGATTAGAAAGATAGTTTATGAAAAGAAGGAAATTATGATTTAAATTTAGAAAGTGAGGGTAAATTAGGAATTTATTTGTAACTTCTGTTAAGGCGATTTGAAGCTGCTTCTTCATAATCTTTCCTTTCTTTTTCTTCCTTTTCCTTTTTTTTAACCCTAACCCTAAGAAAAATATATCTGACAAAAAAATTTCTTGCTTCTGTTCTTGCTTCTTTTCCTCCTAAGTTTGTTCTTTCTATATAAAGTATGAGTTCTTCCTTCTCCTGTTTGGTAATTAGGATTACATCTCACTACAACTTGACCTGGTCTAGGATAATCCAGATGCAGAATATGACAGCAAATACTGTGAAGTATGTTTTGTGCTTGTTGGATCGGACTTTTGTATAATCAAACACATTTCCAAGGTTTCTTTTATACATATTGGCACAAAAGCTTTAGAGACACCTGTTTCTGAGCACATCACATAATAGGTTTTACCCATTTTAAATAGATTGTAATGAGCTATGAGCAAATCTGCTTAGGAGTGTTACATAGGTGTGATCAGTGCAGCATTTACTTCCTTAGCATAAGGAACTGCATTCAACGTAGGAAATGGTGAGAACAATTCAGCATAAAACTCTGCGCATATCTTCTCATAATGAATGGTAGGAGTGGCCCTCCAAAGACAGCTACATAGCCCCCAAAGCATTAGTTGCATCTTTATGAGCCTGTGCAAGACAAGTTAAAACAAACAAATAAATGGCAAGATTATACATGGAAGGGAAGCGTCTATTATGATGAATCAGTCAAGCTCTTCAGCATCAGCTTGTCTTCCACAAAGTGGCTAATTTTTGCCATTTACCCCTAATGCACAAGTAGTCCTTGACTTACACCCATTTGTTTAGAGACCATTCGAAGTTACAATAGCACTGGAAAAAAAGTGAGTCATGACCAGTCCTTGGCAACCAGCATGTATTTGCAGCATGCCGCGATGATGTGATCGCCATTTGCAACCTTCCCAGTCAGCTTCCAGCAGCAAAGTCAGTAGGAAAAGCCAGATTTGCTTAAAACTGCATGGGTCACTTAACAATTGCAGTGATTCGCTTAACAACCATGGCAAAAAAGGTTGTAACATTGGACACAACTCACTTAACAAACGCTTTGCTTAGCAACAGACATTTTGGTACCAACTGTGATCTTAACTGGAGGTTTGCCTGTATCTAATTATTCCTGAAATTTGATAGCAATTCTTTTAGCAGTGACATAATATTTAGATGGATGTTAGGCATTGATTGAAATTTTACTTATTTACTAAAGCTTTCGCATCCTATTTTTCTCTAGCAGCCCAAGGTTATATGGAAGAGGTTTCTACCTATTCCATCCTCAATGGAAGAATGATAAGGTAGATTGAGAGATAATAAATGGCCACCCAGGAAGATCAGTGGTTGAATAAAGCTTTGAACATGAATGAACAGTCCAAAATTGAACAATTATGCTACACCAGTCTTGAAACAGGAAAAGTTTTTACCTTCTTCCCATATTCTGATTTACCAAGCCGTGCCAGGATATTGGATAAATCTCTATACGAATTTACTATAGAGGCATTCAAAACTTCACCAGGCTGTGTTATCTGATCTGTTGAAAACCTATCTTTTGCTTTGTCCAAAGTGCCCATTCTTCCTCACAAGTTCTCATCCTTCAGTCTGTGTGCCAGGACTTCGTTGCCTGGCAAGGTTTTACCATGACCATTGCCACAATTAGCAGTAAAGAAGGCAATAATGAATTCTGCTTCACTGTGAAGGCAGACATATTAATAACATTAGCTTTACTTTATTTAAGCCAATGTATTTAAGCCATACATTGGTTTAAATAAAGTAAATCCTGAAATACCACAGTGAGCCTGGATATTTCCCTTGGAAAATCTGATGTTTCTTGGACAAAATGTATTGGTTCACAAGGATGTACTTGTGTTCATCTTCTTTCATCGCTTGGCATTTCTGTGAGATGCAATGTTTGGGGCAAGTATATTTTATCACAGGGATATTATGGGATTGCCCATATTCCAGGCACTTTTTGAGATTCTTCCCTAATAATAGCATTCCTCGTGAGATATATTTTGTCTTCTATAATACTCCCAATTTTTCTACAGGAGCTCAGGAATTGGAAACTCCTAGAAATATTGGCCTGCACAAAGTGAACAATAAAACTCCTGTGCTGCGACTGAAGATGAAATTTCTGAACAGGTGTTTCTGCATCCATTCTACCTTTCATTGTGACTGTGTGACTTATAACAGGAATATTTCTCAGTGTCGCAGCTCATTAGCAACAGTCAGACTTTGACATTAGTTAAAATGTTGATATCTGTGACTGGTGGTGTGAAGTCTAATTTGTGTTGTCAGATGAGTTTTAGCATCTCAAGCTTGTGTTTTATTTTATGTAATCGGTATGCCAGATGGATATTACACCAAGAAGATGATGTTCAGGACTGACACAACAGTAGTCTTTTGAATCATGTGCCCATCACATGCAGAGTCGAAAGTTCTCTTTTGTGTACTGATTGCACAGTGCCCAGTCCATTTGTTCTCCATGCTGTTGATCACTTTGTCAATTTTTCTAAGGTTAGAAAGAACATTGCAATTATATTTTTTAAACATGATGTTGCTCTCTTTCTCAAGAGGGAAGAAGTTCATGAAGCCAAATAGCAAGTACGTCCTTTGAAATTCTGCCAGAGAGGAGTTTTCCAAGCACAGTGTAAAGGATACTTATGTGGATAACCTGTCCTCCCTTGCTGAACTTCCATTCTTTACTGTTACCATCTGCACATTTTCTAGGAAGAGGGGGATAGTTTTTAGAGCGATAGAAAGGGAAAATGAGTGAATTCAAAATGTTTCACAGAGCAGGTTTTTTTTTTAATGACTTCCTGGAGGTATGGGGAATTCAAAATATTACTGCAAAAGATATGACAATGAATGGAATGGAATGGTTGCACATTCCTCCTTCATTCTTTGCCATAGAAATAATATAGCCAGATTTTTCCTGATATAATTATGATTGGATTGTTTGGGAACTGGTTTCATACTTAGGGTCTGAGGACAAAGGAGTGTTTCATCAGGGTAAAGTATGAGGTTTTTGAGGGCCTCAAGATCTCAGGGTGGGATGTCAGTTTGGAGTTCCTCATTCTTTGTTTCAGAGCCATGACAGACAGATCTTTGCACTTTGCACTTTTAACTAACTTGGAACGAACCCTTAATTTCATTTGTACTTTCTGTTGTGCCTTATGATGGGATGCTGCATAGCTGACAAGATCCTGATGATTTTCAAGAAGTTAAACATGAGTAAGAGGTAGAAATTTGCAGAAACCAATAGTACCAGAGCAAAATCTCTACAATGGGTTTTCCAATTTTGGAAATTTCCAGGTATGTCGACTCCAAATTGCAGATTCCCCAACCAGCAGGCTTCTTTGATGAGAATTCTGGGAATTGAAGTCCTCACACCTGGAATTTGCCAAGGTTAGGAAACACCTGCTGTACAGTAGAACACATTGTGTCTTCCAAGGAGGAGCTAAAGTCACTGAATATAGAAATTCTACTTAATAAATAAAACATATATTTATGTATGTATATAGCATGTGTATATGTGTGTTATGTATGTGTTTGGGTAGATATATATTTCTCTTGAGAGCAGGCAACAGAATTTCATTTTTAATGTGGGCTAGTGTGCTCACAAAAAAAAAAATAAAGTTTATCTTAGCCTAGCCTAGCCTAGCCTAGTTAACTTAGCTTAGCTTATCTTTTTTATCTATCTTATCTCTACCTACATTCCATTCCACTCCTCCTACTCCTACTCCTCATCTTCTCTTCTCTTCTCTTCTCTTCTCTTCTCTTCTCTTCTCTTCTCTTCTCTTCTCTTCTCTTCTCTTCTCATCTCATCTCATCTCATCTCATCTCATCTCATCTTATCTTATCTTATCATCTTTATTTATGTCTTGACAATATTTAATACCAAGCTTTTTAGGCAGTTACTCATTTTTTATGTTTGTCTGAAAAAAAATTCTTACAGTAATTATCTAAGGACAATTTTGGCTGGGAAGGTGGCTTTATTCTCATTATCATCTCTAAAAGAACAGATTCTTCAATTTCATTGAGATAAAACCCAACAAAATAATAATCTGGAATGCTTTATAACCCTATCAAAGGATGTTCTGTGGTTAGTGAAGGTGACTAATTCAATTCAAAAGATCCTAAGAGTGAGAAGTATTGCTCATATCAGATAACACAATGCTACTAAAATGTCAGCAAAACTGATTAATTTTAGCCCATTCTTCAGACATTCTTTAGGAAGTTGAAAGATATGCAAATTGCATGCATTTCATCTGCTTGTTTCAAAAGCAGCAGTATGAAACCTTTGTGACCTGAATTTACTGCCAACATGTCTGCTTTTTTCCCCAAAGAGTCCTTTATTGTAAGAAAATATCCCGAGGAGTGTCTCAACTTCCTTGCGGACCTATTTCGGATGACAGATTTTCTATAACAGATTTTATTTTCTATAAGAGTCTAGAACCATCTTTTCCTCATGTTCTGTTACAACTCTACCTGCTTTCTTTATTTCCTCAGAATTAATATATCAGAGTTTTCTGAACTATCTGAATTGTGTGAGATGAGGTTTTTTTTTAAGTATAATAATCAGTTATAGCTACTGAACCTTTTAAAAGGAGATTAATTCAGTAGCCTAAACTGAAGTTAAGTCACTTTTATCAGATGAACTGAGTTATATGGTTAAAAGCAAGTAACCCCTCCCAAAACATACAGTAGGTAGCAGTTTAAGTGTCAAGAAAAACTGAGTGAAATTTTGACACTCTGATGTCTAGCAGATAGCACTTAAATCATTTTTCTCCAAACTTCAGTCATAAAAAGTTCAAAGAGATTTAGCCATAATACAAATTTTTAGACTAAGAAGTGGTGTTTGAAGTTATTTTATAGGATTTTGCTGTAAGGGCTCCAATTGATTTGTAGTAAGATAAAAGAAGAAAACTTTATTTTTGAAGCTTTGTCGGAAAAAGCTTAGCTTCCATTGGTCGTTTTGCCAATATGCCTGGAGGGGAAGATGATGTCGACATGGATATTATATGCCTATCCAAACTGAGCGGAGTTTACACCTCCTGCTGTTTGTGTTATGGTTAAAATCTGTCATAAACTGGCAGTGATTTATTAAATGTTTAATGAAGGAAGACAAAAACTTAAAGAACTACAAACAGAAAAGTAGAACATCACATTAAAGTATAATATAGGTTACACATCTAATTTTTTTTTTGTATTTCTTTTGCTAAAGATACCAGAAACACAATTAGAAATCAAGGGAATATCAAAAGATGATAGGATTGGTACATCATTCTAAGAGAGACTATTCATTTTTTTATATTTTAGTTCCCTTTTCCCCCTCCTCTCATAGAACAATGGAGAGGAAAAGAAGAAAAGATAAAAATCTATAGAGAATCTCAATTTCCTAAAAAGGATGCCTTTGAAAAACCTTCAGTAGGTTACATTATACAGCAAAACTCAGCTAGATTGGCTATTATCTCTTCATTACTGAAAATCACTCACTTCAGAATATTTTTTTTCCCTTGCAATAGCAGCTTAAGATTAAAATATACTACGTTACTTTAAAGATGTATTCACATCTTTTTCTTTTTTTATTTTAGAACAAGGACAGGGAACCTGATTCAAATCAGATTCCTACAATTGGGGTAGGAAAGACTGTCCAATTGAAAGAGACAACAGAAAGAAAGAAAACAATCACTTTTTAAAATTTTGAATATATTTTATATACACTAAAATATTATTTCAACCCCAAGGGACTTAGGAGTCCCTACTCCTAAGGTCGCTACTCCAATTTAAAGACATTGTTTCAAAGATGTTAGGCAGGACTGGATCCTGGCTCCATAATTTGTACACTAACACATTGATTGCTCACCTAGACAATACCATCGACCAAAACATGAAGTAAACATCTTAGAACACTCATATATACCGACAATGTGGTAATTCTCTCTCAAACTTAAGTAGGTCTGAAAAGAACATCACACATATTTGTTTCTTAATGTGACAAACATTTTTTTTTTCAAATCAACTATGATAAAACTAAGATACTGATATTTGAAAAAAGATTAAGGATGCAAAATTAGACAATAAATAAGCCCAGCTTGAAATAAGTAACCCATTATAACTATCTTGAAGTAATATTATTGGTGTCAAGGAGGAAATGTGCCAACAGACAGTATTTGTTGCAAAATACATCCAATTCACTATTGGCCATTCAGACTTTTTTGGAGATCTCAGAGGCCCAGTTGATCCCTGCTGCAATAAAAATCTTCTCAGCAAAAGTTTGAGCGGAGGTCCTTTTGGGGGTGCAACTTGGCATATATACCAATTTCTCAAAGATTGGGTTTTTAGTTCCTAAAAAAATATGCTTCAAGAAGCTCAGCGTGTGCCCAGTGCCACTCTGCCTAAAGTTGAAGCCAATCAATATCTTTGAATGCTGGCTAAAATTTATAATCTTTTCTGTAGGCTTGATTCCACACGTGTTACATGATTCCCCTTCATTACAAAATGAACAATGGAACTGGAAAAGAAGCTTCTATTATTGTATTCTCTCCTCATGCTTTGATCACAATGTGGTACAACTCAGCTAAGAAGAACATCAAACAACGGGTGTCTGATATGGCACAACAAATTGAGAACAGCCTAATCCCTGCTGATCTCAACTTAGGCAATCAAGTCATCAGATATAAGCCTGCCCAACAGCTCAGTCAAATTGCTATAACAGAATTTTGAAGAACGTTAACACTCTGTGAACTGCAGTTTGAAAGAGAGGTTCCAAAAAATTCCATACTATGAATCTTTTGTTATTGTATATCAGGAGCTATTGAAACAAGACCTCACATACTTTTCTATTGTCAGTCTTACCACAATGTGCACACAAACCTATTACACCTTTATTACCTCAAGTTTCAATTTGTGCTGACTCTTTTTTTCCTTAATTACCTCCTATCTGAGCAGAGTGATGAATTCTCTTAAAACGTCACCAAGTTCTGTTTCATAGCTGGCAAGATCTATCAGAAACTTCCCAGGAAATGTTTGATTTGATTTTATATAT